>WSTV01000781.1:0-12821 GCA_019632285.1 Tulasnella sp. 332
TACTTGGGACAGGGTTCAATGTGAAGTGTATGAGGGACAGGGGATAGATTGTGCAGACAGTGCATGATGGTTTGGTACAGAGAGGAGAAGCTCTTATTCCAGAGGGGAGAACAAGAAGCAAAGTGTCATGAAGTAGGCTGAGGAATAACTGCTGGACGACTATAAGGGGAGCTTGGACGTTGGTGAGCACTAGGAGCTTGATGGAGAGAGGACAAGTGAAGTGTACAAGAGAAGCCAAGGAGCACTAGGAGCTCAATGACTGTGAGTGGAGTAGAGGCAAGAGGATACAAGAGAGGATGAGATACAAGACGTTGCGTGAGGAGTAAGTCCTCTATGCCTACCAGTATATATAGGGATACAGGAGTGGAGGCTTACAAACATTACACAAGTACACTGCACAGCGCTGTGGGAGAAGACAAGGATAGAATTGTGGGGCAGTGACAGGTGACCTCCTAAGCGAGAGAAGAGAAGTAAGTTAACCAAGAGAAGGATGACAAAGACAGACACATGATTAGAAGATAGTCCAATATAATTCTGAAGTAAGTCCAAAGTAGTTCTGAAGTCCATTCTGTGGGAAAGTAGATGTGACCATACAAAAGGAGCCTGTGTTGGCTTTTGGACTTAGGCATGACATAGTCATGACACAAAGTGAGGAACATACCTCCTCACTTCCTATCTACTTATACTAACTACTATGAGGCAGTGTTTGATTACAAAGAGAGAAGGTTGAAGAACAATAGGGAACATTCTAACTAAGCAGTGCAGTCATTGAGTCAGTGACACCACTTTAACAATCAGAACATTGAATCAACCCTGAGAAACAGAGATGTGATCATAAGGGAAAAGACCGTGGGAAACAGAGATGTGATAATAAGGAGAAAGGCTGTGGGAATGGAGAAGTGATTATAAAGAATGAAACCATAGGAAAGTAGAGTGTCATGAGTAGGACTAGAGAACTGCTGGATGACGATGAGGATGACAAGGATGAGCACTAGGAGCTCAAGGAAGAGGACAATGAGATGTATTAGAGACAATGAGGAGCACTAGAAGCTCAATGTTAAAGAGTGGAAAGGATAGGAGAGGGGTACAGTAGGAGAGGAAATATAAGATGTTGCATGAGGAATAAGTCCTCTACGCCTACTGATATATATAGGAGTACATGAGTGGAGGGTTACAAAGATAACACGAGTTCACTGTGTGGCAGTGTGAGAGAACACAAGGCTGGGAAGTGTGGGGCAGTGACAGGTGACTGTCACAATGAGGTGGCTGAAATGACTGCTGGACGACGATGATGACGATGAAGGTGATGTAGAGCACTAGGAGCTCAGTAAAGAGGACAATGAATATGATTGAGAGACAACAGGGAGCACTAGGAGCTCAACATTGATGAGTGGAGAGAGAAGAGGAAGAGTACAAGAGAGGAGGGAATACAAGACGTTGCATGAGGAATAAGTCCTCTATGCCTACTAGTATATCTAGGAGTACAGGAGTGGAGGATTACAAACTTGGCACAAGTATACTGCATGGCAGTGTGGGAGAACATGTGGGTGGAAGCGCAGGGCAGTGACAGGTGACCTCCTAAGCGAGAGAAGAGAAGAACATTAAGTGAGAGAAGGCTTACAAAGAGAGACACATGATTAGAATATAGTCCAAGATAAAACCAATAATAGTCTGAAGTAAATCCAAAGTCCATTCTGTGAGAGAGTCAATTGTGACCATAGAGGGAGAGGCCGTGTTCAAGTTGACTTAGAGCAGGACGAAGTTGTGACAGTGACCTCCTAAGCAAGATAAGGAATGAGTCATAGATAGAAGAAGGATTACCAAGCAAGACACATGATAGAAAGTAGTCTGATATAAGTCTGAGGTAAATCCAAAGTCCATTCTGTGGGAATGTAGATTGTGACCATAGAAGAGGTCCCTGTGTTCAAGCTGGACTTAGAACATGATATAGTCATGACATAGAGTTCAATTTGACTTATCATTTGCTGTCACAACAGTGGTCATGACAGCAATGACTGAGTCAGTTGCAGCACATACATAATCAGAACATAGAATGATCCCTGTGAATGGAGATGTGATGATAGAGGAAAAGACTGTAGGAATGGAGATGTGATAATAAAGGAAGAGGCTATGGGAAATTAGAGTTCAATTGTACTTGGTGGTGACTGTCTCAATGGTGATTGTGACAGTGGGTGTAGAGGACTTAACCCCCACGCAATGTCTTAGACTTCACCCTCTATTGTATCCTCTCTCATCTCTCCTCCCTCCTCTCTCCTCTATCCCTACTCATCACTACTGAGCTCCTAGTGCTCTTTAGTGTCTCTTATATATTTTCTTTGTCCCTCTCTCAAGCTCCAAGTGCTCATCCATTGTTGTCCAGCAGTTCATCAGTATACATTGTGACAGTAATCCTCCACTCCTTTAACCTATATGTACTGGTAGGCATTGAGGACTTATTCCTCATGCAACATCTTGTATCATCTTCTCTCTTATACTCCTCTCCACACTCCTCTACTCTACATTGTTGAGCTCCTAGTGCTCCTCAGTGTCTCTTATACATTTCATTGTTCCCCCTCAAGCTCATAGTGCTCCCTTTTGTCATCATCCAGCAGATCATCAGCCCCACTCATGACACCTTCTCTGGGGCAATTCAATAGACTACTTAACTTATACTTTGGCTTTTGGGACTGGGTCCATCTAATCCCTTAATCACTCAGTATGTAAGTGGAAGAGCTGTTGGTGCACCACTGCCAGGGACTCCAGTGTCCAAATCCTGATTTTCTTTCCATCCTCTAGCATGTAAGCCCTGCATGGCGTTAGCTCAGGCACAGTGAACCCTCACGCTCTGTTCTTGTGCCCGTTACTCTAGCTTGTCAGTGTCCTGTATTTGTTAGTTTTATGGTGATGCTTAATCAGTCCGTCTGGAACCATCCCGGTTCTAGATGGTAAGTGGCATGGTATCTCGCAGGGGCGAACCCAAATCATCTTTCGTCTTGCTCCCTGCCGCTGCCGCTTATGAGTACAGTCGTTTCCTTAGCCCGAGCTTAGCACCACTAAAAACACATACGACTTCCTCGGAATCCAACCTGTGAGTACCGAAAATAGCCCGATCAGTGGGTGATGCAAATTTGTTGAACATGTATGTACACTGTCCGGGATTAGGCTGTGAGTGTTTGAGAACGCTTAGTCCGAGGCTAGTCACCCTCAAAAGATGTCCATTTTACCTTGAATACTCTTCACAATTTCTTCAGCTCTATTGGGTAGGTGTCCCAGCTTGAAGACTTCGAGGAGGCTAACTCACTTACCTCTTCGGTGTCTCTGACTTCAGAAGGTAAGTGCCACGGCCATTCAATCAAAGAGACGGCAGAGCTCACCAATCGTGGCTTCGACAGCAAGTGAGTGCACTAGATCAACCGAAAAGGGGGCGCTTATGTCTCCATTGGGCCTATAGGAAGCGATGAGCGTCTGTTCAGCAGGTCCTGCTGGATAAGCTTGAACTCCTTACGATGTTACGCGCTCTAGCCTCCCGAAACTGTTCGCCAACTTGTAGACGCGCTTCGATCTCCAACTCCAGTCAGAAATTATCCAAAAGGTCGATTCGCGCCATCCGCTGATGACTCCCTCCCCACAAGATCCGTCCGTTTCAAGAACTTCTACAGGTCATCGCAGGTTTGCTCATGCCGACGAGAATCTCCATGTGACCGCTCACTGACGATCACCCGTATATTTGCCTCTCGGGAGGTTGTGCCATCGTTGCCAACCGCTGCTTCTGGGTCGTCGGGCGCCACAAGAACAAGAGGGCCGGAACGATAGGGATTGCACCAGAGGCGGTCCGACTTGCACTGCGATCCGCGATATAGACCTATTAATCTCAACGTTAAGAGGCTCTCCATGGGGCCATCGTCCAAGATTTCCCCGAGGCAGATGTGGTGTCCCATTCCCTATCTGAGCGACTGACGTTTCCCACGCCCGAGAGAGGCTTAGTCAGTGTCGATGCATCGGATACTTTAAACGCAAGGGATAAGAGGGTGTTGGAGCTTGGAAACAAGATCATCGCTCTAGTGGAGCAGTACCGTTTACGTATGTCGTGGCAAATATTGTCGCAGACTTACTTTTCACTGAGACCTCTCCATCCCAACCAAGGAGGCGCAGTCTGCTTCGCAGGCGAGGCCTGATGTAACCAATTGAAGTATCCTCTTGTTCGAGGACGAGGGACCATCCTTGCTCCCTCTTGCCATTCCAGATGGAGGGGAATCTATTCTCTTGTATTTGTCTTTCTCCTCTCCTGATGACGCGCTCCCCGTTATTTATGTCTGTTCATCGAGCTTCGGACAAACACAACATTAAATCTAGGCACATGCAGGTACTGTTCTATCAGATCAAAAGGTGACGAGAGACGAGAGCAAGAGAGTAATATAGATGGTCTTGGGATATATTTTACAATGCAAGAAACTCATGGGCCTAAATCTCTTCACCAGTTGTCGAGCGTATGTTCAGAATAGTCCTAAGGCAGTCATCCATCCATTTGAGCTTCTTACTGAGCAGTCGATATAAATCCAATTGATACACGTACCAGCAGCAGAGACAGATTGTGGTACTTTGCCACGTTCACGATGGTCTTAAGTTTCCTCTGCACATCGGTCTTTGGTACGGTCAATGTGTACGCCCCCGAGCAGTTGCAGTGCATCGAGAGGTTGTCCGATTTGATCTGCTTGCACTTGGTACACTTCATATCCTGCATCTGATATGTTGTCACTAACCGGCGTGCAACATCAATCAGCATCGCCTCTACCGCCCGCCGATCGTAATCGCACTCGCAGTTAGCACATTGCCACCGCACCACCGAGATAAAATCACCCGGCTCTCTTAGGAGGTCCGGATCCCGACAGAAGTCGAAATCGCGCATCGTGTTGCACACCCTACAAATGACCATAGGCAATTTGAAGGGCTCGCAAGGGTTTCTGAATACGGCATCGTCCGAGAACTCCCGTACGTTTATGTGACCAAGGAGATTCTTCTTCAGGATGCCAATGTCGTTCGCGAAGTCCTTGGCGAGCGCGAAGACGGCACAAGTGAACTTGACGAACTCGAGAGCGTGATTGTGCATAATGAAGTACGATCCTGGGAGGAGTGGAAAGTGGAACTGGTGGTAGTCTCCGTGCGTCTTAGCCGCCCGCTCCTCATCGAAGACCTTCTGCACGTTGCTGAGCATGGTCCGCGTTAAGTTCTTCGAGATGAAGGTTTCGATGGCAGCGTTCTCTTTAACCTTTTCTGCGTCCAGCGGCTGCGGGTCCGAATCACCTTGTGTGAGGCTGTGTATCACCCGTAGAGGCGTCTTCGACGCGTTTGTGTGTCGCATTTTGAGCCTGTAAAGCTCCAGAAGGAACTTCTTGACGCTAGACCGGAAGTAAGGCTGGACGGCCTCGGGTAGGAATGTAGCGATATTCCATTCGTTCGTGATAGTGATACCTGGAGGAGGCTCAACAGCGTAAGGATCTTCACAGATCACGCCGCCAAAGTTGGCCCCGTCCATATAGAGCAGGAAGTCCCAGTACCTGGTCGTGTTCAGCTCAACAGTCTTGAACAGCTCATGGGAGGTGACTGCGCTGATTAGATATGTTGCGTAGGCGGCCGCCGTGCCAGGTGGCTTTGAGGTGAGAAGGAGGATGCAGCTGAAATTAGCCGCGATAATGTTTGAGCCGAGTCGTCTGAACTCCGCCAACATCTGTAGGAATGTCTTACGCATCAGTCCATGGACGAATCGTTGAAGACCTGGGTCGAACATAGACGCCGCGCCCGAGCATAGCCACCGCCAGAAGTGGTCAATACCGAGGTGAACTGTACGATGTTTATCCCTCTGCTCGAGCCAAGACTTCACCATATCCTTGAGGATGGCAAAGGCTTGGGGGGATACAGAAGCATCTCCTAGCGTAGCCTCGGCGCGTGCCTCTCCCTTTGTGTACTCATCCAACGTATGTGACGTGGAGTCAAAGGCGGTCACGCCACCACTTCCCTCCATCTCGTTAACGATTGCTGATTGAGCGACTGAATTAAGGGCGAGATTCTTAACTTGAATGGAGAGGCAAACGTTGGAGTAACATCCTGAAACGTTGTATTCCGGATTGACAAGTTCTTCCATCGCGTAGGTGTCCTCTTCGCGCCCACCGAGATCGGGTTTCCCACTAGAAGACCACCATAACACCATGTCCTTCTTTAGCAGCCTCCTTGCGAAGTCGATGTCCGTGTAGAACAATGGCTCATCTGCTTCAATGTTGCCAATCGGCACGTCGTATATCTCAGCCTCGTATATCATTCGGTACATCCACTGGCCCAGGCCCAAGTAGCGACTGAGCATTGATCGAACGACCTCGACCTGCCATGTGAACCCATCTAAAGCGTGTCTCACCTTGTTCCCGAGCCACATGAGCATAGGGAACTTCTCCACCCTAGGGATCATTTCTTCAAACCAACTTTGTTCCTTGGTTGACGAGACAACCAACATGGTTGCGTGGTTTTCTTCCCCCAGTAACCCGAGCTCCCTAGATATGGCCCTTAGCGCGATTGCTTCGCTACCGTGGTACGCGATGTCCGGTATCACGTGTTCAGGGTACGAGAGAATCGAGTGTGTTTGTGGAACCTGTTGACGCAAGGTCACGTATGACTCTTGGATTTTCACAAGTGGTTGCCGACGGGTGGCCGGATCAACAACGTGAATCCTGAGGGTTCCGTTTGGCTGGAACATGGCAAAAACGTGACGAGGTGCTGTTGCAGCGTGGAATAAGAGCATGTACTTGATCGCTGACCCTCCATTGAGATATGTCCGCTTTGTGAGGGAAGTGCCTGCATGTTCTAGCTCATGCAAGTCGAAGCCAGAATCCCTTGCCCGGCTGAAGGTAGTCCTGGCGTTGCGGTCGATTGTGGATCGAGTGCCAACTCGTAATATCGCCCGGGTGACTAGCGGTACCTAATGAGGGGTTGGTCAACCACTGTGAGATAGGCAAGAAAGCATGATACGCACATGTAACTCATACAATCCATCAACATTAGGATGATTCATAAGGTCCGTAAAATGAGACTCCAACCTCAAATACGTCGGCTCGGGCACGATGACGCGATACAAGTGCTGTAGAGCGTGGCCTCTGGGTAGCGTACGGACAACACTTTCGGCTGTATACCCGCTCTGAAACGTTCCCTCTCGGACGTCCACTTTGAGGTTGAGGTAGAACTCCCGAGGGACACGTACAGCGATTGGGACGAATGCTGAATCGGTGTAGGTCCACATGATAAATCGGCCAGGAACGCTTGTTGCACGAAGCTGAGCGACATCCCAGGAAGAAATAGTCTTGATCTTCGCACCACGGAACATAACAGGGACGAGGTTCGAAGCTGTCGACCCGTCATACCCAGCGTGTTTTGCCCTCCATCTACCCTTCATCGCCTCGATCCAGCCAACCCAGTTCCCCCCAGGATCTGGGATGGGTAGGAACTTCTCCGGTACCTCATCCACTTTGTTTTTGGATTTGCTATTGACTTTGCCGATCTTCGGTCGCTGTACCGTAGCATGGTCCTGGCCGACGTCTTCGATGTCAGACAGCATATTCGATGCTCGAGAGCTGTCTCGGAGCTCCGACTTGTCCTTCTTGCCGAAGAAATCTGTCATCTTGTGTTGATGGAACTTATCGTCCAATGCAGCGACGCGCTTATGGAGCCAGTCTGGATGTCTGATCCGTGGTACCGGGTTTGCAACCTTCTGCATGGCTGCAGGGATGGTGATGATTTTTTGAATAACCGATCCCAGGCGCTCGATGTAATAGTTCCAGTCGATGATAGACCGAAGGTCGAACACGGCAAGGCTGTTGTCCTTCAGCCATTTCCTCAGGTACTTTCGCTTCACGCCTTCCTCCGCAGAGAATATGGCGACTGGGACCGCTCGTTCCGTGACCGGCGCTCCAATTGGCTTTTCGGAGATAACGAAGCGGCATGCGAGGCCCTTGTCCTTGACCATTTGATCTCCCAGGAATTCAGCTAGACGTTTCGCTGTACTAATTGAAGTGGACTTCTGCGAGCCGTACTCGGCGAGAGTTTTGGACATACTGCGGTTTTCTGCAATGAGCTCCACGAGCTCTTCGTCCTCTAGGGTGGATGCCTTGCTGAACAAGACGTCTAGCCAGCGATCGGCAACGACAGCGACAGCAGCATAGCATTCCTCTGTCGTGGTGCCAAGAAGAAAGTTCTCGAAGATCTGGGACTGGAAGATCTTAATGAGTTGAAGCTCTCCGCGACGCTTGACCTCGAAGCCTTTCAGCTCAGCCAGGGAGCCATCGTCGTTAAAAACGGCGTATCGTTTCTTCAACAGCTTATCCTCCTCCTTCGAAGACGGCAAGATCATCGCTCTGTAAGGTCCATCCAACTCGAAGAATATCGAGTTCTCGCTGTGGACTCCCCACTTTCCAGCTTCAGGATCCACGAGAGTGTGATACTGGTCGTTGGTAAATCGTGCGTGAACCAGGTGATTGAGCATGGTGCAAGGGTATGAGAACGCGAGGGGCTTGCCCTTAGCCACAGTGAATGTGAAGTTTTCGGGGAAGGTCCCTGGAAGCATACACCAGATCCCGTCGGTATCCAACTCCAATGGCCGTCCGATTTGCTCGACGAGTTGACGAGCCATCTGAATGATGGTCGCTCCAGTGAGACATGTGATGCCCGCCATCTCCATGGAGTACCACCTCGCACCCTTCCGCATAACGTAACCATAGAAGGAGTTGAGGATACACTTGTGCGCTAGCTGAAGGGAATCGTAGAGGACGATCATACTCTTTGCTTCTGCGATCTCAGCTACCGAACCGCCATCATTGGCGGTGTCGAGATTTTTCTTCCACGTTTTATGAAGACCCTTGTACTCGTAGCGTCGATCTCGAAAGCTTCTGACGGTGTCGATGTAGAACGGGTTCTCGCGTTGACAGATAATGGCCTCCCGCTGAACGACCTTCGTCTCCTTCGTCTTCTTGTATACTTTCCGAGAGTAGTCCCCAAGACGCTTTTGTACTAGCGCAGTACGTTCTACATCGGTAAGGTCATCGAACCTTCGTTTCGCATCATGAGGCCGACGACCGGGGAAGCTTTCCTGCTGCAAGGCGTGCTTGACCATGTTGTACTCATCTCGCTGAGCAGGGAAATACTCTCCTCTCCACGCCCATGTCATTCGTCGATCGCATGTCTTGCCAGGTCGGTTGTAGTCGCATACGGCACAGGTAGATTCGTCCACCACTGAGTCAGGTTGGAGGCGGTTTGACAACATGATGTTGGGATACATGGCAGCAACATCCAAATGGTAAATGAGCGGCTCATCAAAACGTAGAGGAGTGTCGCGCAGTTCTTCCAGAGCGGCCTGAATCTTTCCCTTGACCTCGTCGTAGTTGGTGATGTTGGTGAGCTCCATCTTCGACTCGTCCCGGATGCAAAATTTGAGGGCAGCGTCAAGATCATCGATAAGCTGTGAGCGGTATTTTGGGTCAACTGAGGTTCTGAAGGAGTTCCTAGAGACGCAGGAACATTACCTGTTGGACTGCACTCGGGGTGACCTTGAAGTTGGTCGGGATGTCACTCCTGAAAACCCCTGCTTCCAAAGCCTCGACATGCCCTCCAACGTACGTCTCGGATGCGAGAAGGTGGCCCTCGAACATGTTTCCATGTGGATCTTCGTGTCGATTGGGCATTATTACATTGCCGCGGTAAGCTTCCACCTGTCAGGTAGACCGACTCAGACAAAGTTTGGTGACTATGACACGCTTCCACGCACCATGAGCAGCGTCTCGCACAAAGTTCCACTCCCTTTCCTCAACACTTCGTCTGGATTGAGCGGGATGATGTTGCAAAGCGAGAAAACGAAAGGGTGGACGTATTTCATATAGAGATAGTACGTTGCCACTGCATCGGACACAGAGTACTGTGCCAAGATCTGGGGGTGATCACGCGCGTACCTTTGAACAGACAATGTATCAATTAGCGCTTTTAGTCGATCAAAAGAGACATACCAGTCACTCACGGCGTCATAAGCTCAGGATCCAACTCTGTTGGGTTGTATCCTAGCTTGTAGGTGGTTACTGCCTTCAAACCCTGGCTCCCTTGTGGTAGATAAGAGTCTCGCTTCACCCATCGGAAGCAATCCATGTGGATACACGACCTGCTCTTGAACTCGTCCTCATTATCCCGCTTGAAGCCGATCTCCTCGAGCATATCAATGCCATGCACGATTGCCCTTGCCTCAACGAAAGGAAAATCAAACGCGTCTCCGTTGTAGGTCGCCATCACTGTTGGTTTCGACTCCCGGATGTGCTCGAACCATCTTCGAATGACGGCTTCTTCGTCAGGCTCGTTGAAGATCGTGAAAGGACCTTCGTATTCGGGTTTTGGCGTATATTCAAAGTCTTGAATGTCCTCGGAGACGATATCTCGATTGGTGATCAGGAAACCTTGACCATCGATCATGTAGGAAATCATCATGATTTGATCGAGTGCTTGGTCGGGGAATTTCAGCGGTAGTTTTGTGACTTCGATATCGTATGCCATGACCACCGGTTCGGCACGCTTGACACGCTCTTTGATCAACTCCATTGCAACGGCCCCTTCTGTCGCTGTGACGGTGTACCAGAGACCGACTCGGACACCTGCATCCAAAAATCATAGACCCAATCGTCTGTGAAGCATGAACACAAAATCACTCACTGTTATCAATTGCTACGCGCAAATAGTAAGGAACATCATATTCTCGGATGTCTGTGATGAGATCTCGCGGATCCGTATTCTTTCCTTTCCTTGTGGAGCTCTCCGCTTCGGCACCCCATGCGTCCTGTAGGTCAATCGAAACTTGCATATTCGAAGTGGCGTTCACGACCTCTGCATAAGCATCCACAGCGTCCATTTCCCGCGAGTTCTTGAGCGCCAGTGGGAGAATATCCTTACGCACTGTGAGGAGGTCGCTGACATTGCGGAAGTTGAGCCTCAAGTACAGGCGCCGATATCCGAGGAGATGATTAGGCTAGAGTAGTACGACATGTAGCGCTCAATTAGACACTAAGAAGGAGGAAAGAATGCGAAAAGCTACCATATCCAAATCCTCCTTCTTTACCCGGCTGACGGAGTGGAGGATACCTTCGTATGTCTTCATCAACCACTCTTCTACTACGTTCTCAGCTCCTGTCTGCAGGAGACGCCTTAATAAAACGCGTAACAGCAGCTCAGGACGAATCCTTACCTTGCAAGATATGCAGAAATAAGGCAAATACAGCATTGTGGCCTTAAACATGCCGCCATCGTCTTGAATGAAGTAGTAATCGACACCAGAGCGGCCCTGTGGGGACTCCTCATCTTTTACAAGAGTCTGGATATGAGATAGGTCAATGGGCATAAACCCTTTCCTTGACGCGTCGTGATACTCACTGGATGCATATTCACCAGCCACCCGTCCCTACTAGGCCCCGCTGTATATCGCCCAAACCCAAGCTTCTCATCAATCTCGTCGCGGAACCGTACATCTTCAAATCGATCTTCGACCTGCTTCCCATCGTCGGCGCGTTCCAATGTCGGTTCTGATCTGGACTGGTCTCCACCATTTCCCTTACCACGACTTGATGACGATCCCCGACCACGTCCACCACGCCCTCTCCATTGTCCTGATGAACCTCCTCCCCCGCGTGCCCTGCTGGAGACCAAGCCGAACGTCCCTCGCGAATTACCGCGAACCATGACGAGTCGTACGCGTGTAAATGGGAGATCAAAAAGGCCAGTTCTCAGGGAAGTGGGTGTGAGAGCGCCAAGTGTGAACTACGAAAGCAGACAATTGAGAAAAAAAGGTTAAGAGAGCTGCGATTGTAGGGTTGTGCTCTGTGCGGAGAGCTTGACGGAGTGGTGATGGTGTTCCTAGCCCGCCCACGCACAAATCAAACTCGGCAAGACGATTCCATCCCATGTCAAAACAAAATATTTCCCGTACACGTACGTAAAACGAAATGAGTAATGAAACGAGATTGCTCTGGATGTGGGAGAATATGGAGATGTAAATCCACAGAGCTTGTCAATACAAAATAATTTTAATTTTAATTTTAAGAAAAATGTCATATTGCCGACAAATCCAAGATAAGAAAGCTGGGAAACATTCCTCAGGCGAGGCGACGAAAACGGCGGGGGAGGGTGGCTAGATGCAACAGTGGAGGAGGAGAACAGTAGCCAACACACCCCGACAAGAAAGTCGCATTGAAACGAGTATCGAGCCATTCCCCTGACTGAGAGCTGTTCAGATGTTATGAGCTTCACCACCGCATCAAAGTCCGGACGCGGTTCAGACTCTAGACGGAGCCCGGGATTCACCACTTGACCTTGGACTGTCTCCGACGGTGACTGTAGATGATGGTGGAGCGGTGAATGTGCTTCCCTGAAACAGCCTGCTGTCTCCTTGCATTTGTTGTAGTGTCGAGACCACGCGCAAAATCCTCCTGCATTCGGCGGAGAGGATCGTCAACATCCATCCGTGAGGTCGGCATAGCAATCCCAGGTGCTCTTTTGGTGGCCTCAATGGATCCCATATCGCTAGAAACATCTTCTGATGGCTCTCAAGTGATACGACCGCTCAGCGTATCATAAGCAGAGGCCAATGCAGCGCCTACCAGAGAGGTTACTATCAAGTCGTGCGGGAAAGTTGGAACTACTGCCACCATGCGGGAGAGCGCCAATATTGGGATTTGATTCACTGAGCGGAATAGACGCAGTGAAATTCGCACCACATGGCGGCGAAAATCGTGATTCACGTCAAGTTGCGGTGAATC
>WSTV01000783.1:0-12776 GCA_019632285.1 Tulasnella sp. 332
ATGTGGTCATGACAGTGGAACCACCAGACAACTTTGAGGAGGATGATAGGGACAATGTGGAGCACTAGGAGCTCAATAAGAATGACAATGAGTTGAATTGAGAGGACAAGGAGGACTAGGAGCTCAATGTCTAGAGAGTTGAGGAGAGGAGAGAAGATAGAACAAGAGAGGGGATACAAGACATTGCATGAGGATTAAGTGCTCTATGCCTACCAGTTTATATAGGAGACAGAGTGGATGCTGACTGATGGACACAAGTACACCACATGCCAGTGTGAGACAACACAAGACAGAGAAGTGTGGGGTAAAGACAGGTGATTGCTAGGCAAGAGAAGAGAAGCAAGAGAAGGCTGACCAAGAGAGAAACACAATCAGAAGATAGTCTGAGGTAAAGCCAAGACTAGTCCAATAGTGTTCCAAAGTTCATGGTGTGGGATAGTACATGTGACAGTAACAAGGAGCCCATGTTTGAGTTGGGCTTGGGCAGGACATAGTCATAACACTCACTTTGCCTCCTATTTTTGTCCCTCTACATTGTAATTGACTCTTATACTCTCATACTACACTTGAGCACTCTCTGCTCTAAATCCCTCAAACTACTTAACCTCTTGCCCCCTCGGCTCTGACATGACTTGTTTTTTTTTTTTTTGTGTGACAACGGTGGGGAATCCATTGCTGGACGGACACTCCGCTCTTCGGAGTGAGCAGTGTGGGGCTCTTGCCAGTTAAGGCACATACCCACTAAACCCCCCCGTTCCGTCCCGATTGCTCAAGTCCGGTAGGCATCAGCTCGCCCTGGGACATATAGACCCGTGACTTCTATCAGGGACGTCCCTGAGTGGACGTGACTCCAGCATGCCCGTGGTATCCCCAAATGGGGAATCCCTCTGTCCCCATTCGCACAGTCACGTGTGTCCCGGGTCCCTGGTCCCGCGGTGTTACAGTTCCCCCGGCGGCACCCCTGAAGGGGAGGTGCCTGGCAGGGGTCCACACGTGCTAGCTACTTGGGACCAATGGGTGTGGTAGAAAATGGCGGCGCCTGTGAGACTCGAACCCACTGCCAAAGCCTCCACAGCAATGACCACCCACTAGTTACCACTTGACTAGCGAGACACCTCTGACATGACTTGTACAATCCCAGACCCCCGTTCCCACGACTTCAACAAACTCTATCCCTAGGGGGTTATAGCCCATCCATGTGACCGACCCATAGGACCTATATAGAAGCAGCGCCATGCATAGGTGAGTGTGGAAGCGATGGGCATATAAAACCCAGACTAATGAGCATTCATTAGCTTGTTGTTTTCTTGCACCGGCTCAGTTTGAGCGGCAGGTTTCTCCAGTTGATATCAGCACAATACCACCATCGTCTCCGAGCCAAGGCCATATATACGATACACAAATATCAAAATACAGATCCCCAGGATAATAAATGCGCCTGCTGTTTTAATCTACATCAACGATAGAGCCCTGTTGCCTCGGAAGTAATGTCGCCTCGAGTGTCATCACCAATTCTCTCAAAGCCTTCACCTCTTCCTGTATTTCCCTCCGCCACTTCTCATCCTGCCGATCGGCAACACCCTCCCAGAACACCTTGACAGCTTCCGTCGCGACCACCGCCAGCTTATCTTTCTCCATCTCGTTAAGCTCTGAGCCCGTACTGCCGCCGTCGCGATGATGTTGGCCTCCCCATTTGCTAGGGGGATAGCCTGTCCCACCCATCTTCGCAAATGTCTCCCTTGTCAACTTCTCCCTCGCCCTCGCCTGACTCAACGAGCTCCACGTCCAGAAATTCATTAACACCAAGCCGAAGATGAGCACACCCCACCAGACCTTCCCGTTTCCGGCGCTCCCCCCTCCCATCTCCCATAGGTCACCGAGGATGTCGACCAGACCCCAGAAACTCTGGGCCGTGAGCTTGGCGGCGCTCTCGAATGTGTCCAGCGCCCACTGTAGACCTCGGCGTTCCACCTCCACGCGTCGGGATCCGTCATTGTCCACTCCGGGGACGTCGGCTCCCGCCGTGGCTTCGATCGCAGATGCTTCGGCTTCAGCGGCGACCGTCTCGGCCTCCGCTGCATCGATTCCCTCCGGCAGAAACTCGGTGCGATGTACGTTGATGTATGCTCGCATCGCCTTCTCCAAGTCCGCAGAGTACGTGCGTTGGCCGTCCAGGCAACTTTTATCAATGATCGCTGCATCGGTCGAAAGGAAAGAGTCGGGCTGGTTTGAACATTTGAAACTTCTGGCAAAAAAAAAAGCCGACTATAGAACTCACACTTGAGGAAACTTCGGCCAGACCACTCCACAGCCGTCGTGATGACGACCTTGCTCGAAGCAGGGCCCGCCCAGGTGATACATGTCCGAGTCTTGATCGCGAAAGATCCTCCACTGGGCACGTCCGGCGTCCGGGTCGTCGTCAAGAGCGTCACATAATCGTCAAAGTCCACATGCACGGTCTCATCTCTCAGTTCGCATTTGGTCTGTTTCGGCCCAACGGCACCGTTCAACGGCTTGATGTAACTCATGTTGCGCGATAGCAGGTGCGATCCATCTGTCAGCGGAGCCCAATCTGAGATCTGTATGGCTATTTTTCTTAAAAATGTTAACTAAAAGAACCATCTAGAGATTATGGCGGGAAGCTTACACGTGAGCTTCTGGTTGTTGGCCATAAAGTCCTTGATGAACCCGCTTGTCACCATCAAGTTGTATATCTTCTCCGGCGTTCCAGGCAACGTCGCATCCATCGTTGTGTCTGGATAGTGGCCTTTGTTCTTAGAGCACGCGCACGCGGTCGCCTTGTGTCCCGGCTTCTTGCCGCTCCCAGCGCCAGCCTCTTTTGCGGCAGGCTCCCCTCCTCCATTCGCATGTCCATTGCTCCCAGCACCGATCGAAGATACATCAATCGTCGACCCCATATCTGAGAGCGAGGCGTTCAAGTTCGGTCGCGCCAAACGCCATATATTTGTGATGACGTCGTACGTGGTGTCGCGGGAGAGGAAGGAGGCGAAGAGGTATTTTGAGTCCGTCGTGGCGATCTGGATCGCGTTTGGGATGACGAACGCCGTCATCCGTTTCTCGAGTCCTGTGACTGAGGTGAATGGGACGGTGAACTGGATTCAACAATGCCAATTGTCATCGTCAGCCACAGGCCAAAGATTTAAAGAAGAATGAAACTGGCATACGTTTGTAACCCAGCCAAAGATGTTCGCATGGAACGCCATATGGTTCTCCGAAATGTACAGCCGGCCTTGTACGAGGATCTCCTTCTGCAAGGCACATCCGTAATCTAGCCAAATACGGATGCGGATCAGCGGCATTGTCAGGAACGAGTGCCTTTGTGTCTTTCGCAAACCTTCAATCAAATAATCATCATCAGGGATTTCAGGGAACACCTCATGAAAGTCGTTATTTCGTTTTGAACTGGCTACGGCGAAGCCAGTGATGGGCATATCATGATAGTTCAGACTTAAAGCATCGTCAGAGTCGTATAAGCCTTCCGAGTCCTCGGACACCCGGCGGGACCGGAATGATGGCCGAGTTGCCTCGGCCGTCTTTGGCGGAGAGACAGCTTTGGTGATGTGCATGGTGTCTTGTCGAAGCCTTTCTGGACTAACGGCGTGGTACCGTGAAGTGGGCATGGCACCACTATAGGGGTACGAAGTGCAAGCAGAGTGAGTTCATGAAACAAATAATTAAACCGTGATTAGATACTCATGATGTAAAGAAATTGTACGTACGCTGAGTTGGCCAGTCCCATTCCAGACGCAGCTAGTGCAGCCCCAAGGGCACTTCCACCGCCTCCACCGTCTTTAGACTTGCCCCCCAAGAATGACGACGTCGACGCCTTTCTCCATAGTCTCTTCTTCTTCTTCCCCGAGGCCGAGATGATGGATGCGGTGTCAGAGATGCCTCCTTCGCCATCAGAGGGCACGCTCAGACCTCCTTGCGTGCTGGTCCGAATGAGTGCGTTCTCTGGTGGTCCAGGCGAAGGGCTCGACACAACGATGTTGGCGTGGGGTGGTTGGGCCAAGCCGTTGAGGGACGTGTTTGACGGGCTCTTCCCGAGCTTCTTCCCAAGAGACGAGTCTACCTTTGGTGTTGGCGTGGTGTGTCCATTTCCGTTGACTTTCACGCTTCCTTCCATGTACGAAGTTGCTCCTTTAGTAGGTCTGGGTGTAGCTGTCGGGGTTTGTTGGTCGTGAAAGTGGCTCCCGCTGGCATTTGAAGCAGATCCTGACTGCGACTGCGCGCCCGCAGGACTATCTCTCCTCCCTAACCCTTCCATAAATCGTTTCTGTTGCTCCTCCGATGATCGAGTTTCATCGGGGGACAAGGTCATCTCATGCGTTTCATCCAAAACGATAGACGGGGGTCGTTGGCTGTTTGGTGTCGCAGGCGCGGTGATACTCTTGTCGTCGTCCAACCCTGAGTCCGACGTGAGCATCAATTTGGGTGGTACGAGGGAAGCCGGGACGGTTCTGGACGGCGTGGTATGTCCATCGTTCGACTGATCCAACGATGTCCTGCTTGCGGATGACGAGGAAGCACTCGCCATTCGAGCATGCCGTGAGTTGGGATCTGGCGTTGCTTGGCCACCCTTCATGTTGGAGAACCTGGTCAAGAAGGAGCTAGGCGCCATCGAGGATACTGGAGCCTCTTGCCTGAGCTGGAGGGGGGGTTGTAGTGTAGTAGTAGCAACTTGAGTGAAGACGCGGCGAACGTTATAATTCGGGCCGATCGCATGTCCTCCTATGTGCCTCAGTTTGTTCACGGCCACCGGCGAATAGCCTTGTCCCCACCCGCCCCGCCATGTCCCAATTACCAGACGAGACCCTCAGAAGAGTGAGTCAGAGATAGTACGACGGGTAAAAACAAAGCACTGCCAGTTGACATCGCTTTTGCAACAGATCCTTCAACAGATTCAGACAACGGCGCAGCAGTCCTCACGGGCATTGGCGGTTTCCAAAGCTCAGGTCTCTCAGAAGGAGCGCGATAAGAAGATGTTGCAGCTTACTATAAGCGAGCTGAATGCTGTGCCAAGAGGGCAGGGTGCGGATGACGTGAAGATGTACAAAGGCGTTGGAAAGATGTGAGTGGTATAATCGTCACCCTGGTGTTACCTAACGTGGGTCCTTGCGGCAAAGGTTCTTGCAGGTACCACGAAAGACGATCGAGAAAGAGTTGAAGACCGAGGAGAAAGAGATGAGTGACGAGCTGTCGAATCTCGGGAAGAAAACCAAATACCTTGAGAAGCAGCTAGCCGAAGCACAATCGCAGTTGAGAGACATCGTGCGTCCAGAATCGCTATTCAAGCTTCGACATAGACTTGAACCTTTGGTCTTCAACAGTTTCATCATTCTGACACGAAGGAGTCATGAGGTTTGAACATTATTATGTGCGAGCAATTGACTCATGAATGCCATTCTTGATGATGTGAATTTGGAGTCAAGGCCGAACAAGTGAATTACCACACAATGCAAAGTGTATGTCTTGACATCTATGAGAGCGACCATTACTTTGCCTGTAATCCATAGCAACGCAACCTCCGACACCAGGATATGCTCACTTAAGAGCTCATCCCATCTCTCCTCAATTGAGATTCGAAATACTCACTCAGAACCCTCGATCCCGCCCCTCTTCATCTTCAAACTCCATCAACATGCGCCTCTGTAGATGGTCAAGCACTATCCTCCAGCCCCTGTTGGGGAAACTATGACCCTCACTTTCCCTCCTTCTGAAGGCCACGACGCGTGCTCGCATATACGCTTTCAAGCTTATGGGTACGACGGACGACGTTGCTTCCGAATTGCGATCGAAGAACTCCTTAGTGTCGAAAGAAGTACCAGGCACGCCCTGAAGCCCTCTGAAGGGCGTTCCGAAGTTGACCTGGAGCTGCGGTCCTGCAAGGTTCCCGTCCACGCAGTTTTCTCCCAGCGATGAGATCGACATGAGCGCTCCACCGCCGTGCGGGGCATGGAAACTCACGCCCCTGGCGATACGCACCTCGTGACACTGATTCTTTCCTAGGGGTGAAGCGCGCCCAGGAATTTTTTTATCCGTGGTGCGGCAATTTGCTGGACGCGTGCGATATTCGTGAACGGACCCTAACGCCTACTGCTGTAAGGTGCGTTCAAGTTAAGAGGAATCTCAAAGCACTGCGACTTATCCTCTTGAACACGAGGAAAAGACTGCTGATTATTCTCACAGCCATGGGGCTACAATGAGAGGCGGTTTGAAGTTCGCAAAGGCGGATGGTATTACGGGACGCAGGATAACTAGCTTGGAACGCAGGTACTTCTGGTGGTGCGTTTTACCATTCTCCTCAAGATCATCACTACCGCCACAAGACGTTTTTCTATCGGCCGTAGACATCTCTAATCACCCGAATTCTGTTATACAGACGGCCACCCATGAATAGAAGAGATGGGCCGTGGCGTTCTAGACACAGTTAAAGCACTCGAGCAAACACCGCGCCAAATCCTCAACTCATCCAAAGGTTCCGCAGAGGAAAGCATATGAACGACGACGCTCTCGAACTATCGCACACAAAAATGAGGTCTCAATCGCCACATCTCAATTATATACAAGCTTCGTGATGCACCGCTTGCTGATCCGAATCACCATAAAAAATGCGGGGTGTTCGGCGATGAGGCTGGCGCATGCCCGCTCTTTAACTCACAGTTGACACCACGCCAGAGCCCAAAGAGTGTGTTTAACTTAATAAACAAAAGCACAGATTAAATGGTGGAGGAAGGTGAAAGGAAAGTACACGAGAAGGAGATCATAGAAGGAAGGAATAGGTTAGCAGAGGGGATAGAGAGATAACACGTCTACGAGTACGAAATAGATGAAAATATGCAAAATTTCAGGAGCAGGCTCAAGCCCAAGCCCCGCCACAGGAATGCACCAAACGAAGCTCATGCATTCATGATCACGCTTCAGACTCTCGAAGACGTCCTCGCACACACCAACACTCAGCAGGTCACATTGGCCCAGAAACTAGAGAGAGGTACAAACCTGTCGTGTTGGAACTTTGCAATGATCGCACGCCGCAGATTCGACCAGTCTTGGTGGACTTCCGGCTCTAGGTATTCGACCAGTCTAGTGCCTCGCCCGCCAAGCACCCATAAGTGTAAGCACCCACCCATGCATCGTGTCCGCGTCGCCCAAGAGCGAATGCGAATCGCCGAACAGCTTAAGCACGGACAAGCACATTCTGATGTCTCTCCTGAAAAGCTAAAAGGCATTCGATGAGTGGTGTGCGAAGTGGTCGAGCGAGGGTAGCGAAACTTTTGCCCATTTTCTCTAGTCGAATACGTACCTGAACCTGGCGACTGACCTTAGTGGCGGTCTCTTGTCTTGGGGACCTCCCGCCGGACCGCTGATTGCACCAAGTCCCCTCGCGATAGTGACATTTGCCTCACCCCATGTCTCAATCCCAATGCCCGCAAAGTGTGTACAAAGGGTATGCCAAGCACTTATCCCGGTTCTTAAGGCCCATGTCTAGTATATACCCATGTAAGCTCAAGTCATTTCCACCAAGTTCAGTCTCATTCTTTATTGTTCTCGATACCCGTGACAGCAGCTCTTCCGGCTGCTTAGCAGCGGTCCCATTGGCTGTTGTTGTACCGGAGAATCTTACACAACTGTTCCGGTGTTCCTCGGCCGCCACTAAGGTCGAAACACTAGTATCGGGGTTGGGTAGACTGAGCAATCTAGGCCTCACGGATTCGATGGCCAATCTGACTCGTGACCGTTCTTGGCATTAGGCCGTGCATGAGGCTCTCAAGCGACCAAGACGTACTTCGAATATAATTCTTGGTTGGGATCCGATCCCCCTCTCCATCGATCAACGCGAATTCTTGATACCATTCTTGTTCGACTACCCTCTCCACTCCTGCTCTAATCCTCTTCGCCGCCAGATAACATTGGCGCTACCACGTTGCAAACTCGTAATGAATCCGATCAGTTTCGGGCAACACAAGCAGCCGTCCGTCACTAACGAGACCGTAAGGTGGCACCATTCATTGATGCAGGAATTCGAGCATTACACATGCCACATCTATTTTTGATCATGTACTGACACGTCTTGCACATTCAATCATACAGTCTCAGGCTTGGGCCCGATCATAAAGATATCTCTAAGATATCTTTCTCCTCCTTCCTCAATGCTGATCCCAAAATACTCTCGCAGAGCGTCTATTCGATCTTGCTCATTGTGAAGCTCCTTCAAAGTTCTGACTTCTTCCCCTCCATACCACATCACTCTGTGTCGTTTAGACAGGACAAGCCTCGCAAACAGCCCATCGCCGTAAGGTTCCCACCGACTGGCCATGATGCGGTCGTTCAGGATACCTCCCGGTTTATACAGGACGACGAACGAGAAGGCTTCAAAGTCCCGGACTGAGTACTCCTCCCCGCCAAAGGCAAACATGATGCGCCACCTTCCTTCTGGGAGTAGTTTCCCTCGGGTGTCGAGATTAACCTGATACATCCAGTTGTCCGCCACCGCCCGACTTTCTTCGTCTGTTTCTTCAAGCGATGAGTATGGCATAGGCGCCTTTATGAGACGATGCTTCTCGGGCGGGGCTGCCCCCAGGATCACCTCGCCCTCTCTGAGGAGCATGGGTCGAGCGGGACCCATGAGGTTGACCCCAACGTCGACGACATAGGTTTCTTGCGGCGGTGAACCATCCGCCCGAGGGATTTGAACGAATAAGATGATGTGTCTAGGCTGAGAGAACTCTAAGAACTCAGTCGACATTCCTCCAGTGCCACGGGCTGCGGTCGCATATGCTCTGCGGAAGAACGACTAAGCATGTTGACAAGTGTCCAATTTATTGGCACGCTAACCTATAACCTATAGCTCTTAACATACCCAACATGAACAGACTATGTCCAAAACAATAGCTGCCTCCTTTGCCGCTCAAGAACCGCTCGTAGACGGCAGCAGGATTCACGTCGACGAAGCCACTTTTCGTGTACTGCATGGATGTATTCTCGAAGGCGAATCGACACAGGTGCTGTTGACTAACGCGAGTCAAGTTTTCTAAAGTCGGTTCCCGAGAGAGGTTCTCCAGTCCTATGCACTTCAAGTACGCGTCGAGCTGCTCCGCCGAGTAGAAGGATGGCGTGGCTTTGATGAGAACCATGTTAGTTTCGCAGGGGACGGATGTGGTGATGATACTGCCAACGATGTTGTCACTGATCCCAAGAAGTGGGCTGAGAAGTCAGAAGACGTGTGTGAATGCCAATTCCGCAGAGTCACGGAGAGACGATCATCTTTATCCTGGAAAAACACGTCCAGGGATCTGGGGTGGCTGCGAGGATACATGTGCACAATTGAGAGACGATCTCAGTCTGAATCCATGGGACCGCTGTTCAGTTGGACCGCGCCGCAGAGGTTGAACATCAGAACGTGGAAACGCGCCAGGGTGCACAGCGACAGGGTGTTCGGATGTTGTGTTGCGTTCGGGTCTAGAAGGATCCCCAAAACTACCATCCCGGCCGCCGACACGATGGATCATGTCTATGACGACGGCCAAGCCAAATATGCGACCCATTTACATCATCGTCTACCACTCTCCGCTCTTTCCCGCTCATTGGAGCCTCTGGATTCCTAGCGCCGCCAATCCAAATGTCGGGAAGGTCATTCACGTTAACGGAAGCGCAGCTAGCGGATTCGAACGCGAGTTCAGGAGGAACTTTGACATCAAAAGCATTACGCAAAAACACAGTCTGATTCTCCTGGCACAAGTAGACGAAAAGTATATCACAGATACTCCTGAAGACGGACTTGGAACTTCAGATGAAGTTGCAGTGGATGGTATTGAAACAGTCGCTTTGAAGCTTGCGCCGCCGGAAAAGAGCTTACGAGTCTCAAATGCTGCGAAGGAGGTTCGTCTGGTCATCTGTGAGAAGGGCTCCAGGTCTTCGATTGATATTTTAGCTTCTTGACTTGAACGTAGGTCGGAACTGGAAGAGTTCAGCTTCTCAACTGTCAGACCTGGCTACGAGAGCTCGTCATCTTACTCGCAGCCGAATCGATTGTCTCAGACTCGGCCATGTCTGTAATGGATAGCGTACCTAAGAACTGAAACTCCTCACATTCCCATAATCAAGGTGTAATACACCCCCTAATTCGTTGCACCTCCTCTAGCGGTCAGCGTCCGAGACGTCTTCAGCTGCCGATATCCACCATCACATCCTTCCATCTCGAGCCACAAGGATCAATGACATAGGTGACCGATGTTCGAGGTTATATTCGTGTCATGATTTCAAAAAGACAAGCTCCTCAAACTATCACATGCTGCAAAAGCTTGTGTTCTTGCTTGCAGCCAAAATAGACACAGCGATTCCCGTAACCGACAGCGTTGCGAAGCGTCGACGAAACGAGTATTAGATTCTAATAATCATACATTCGGCTGGCTGCCATCATTGCATCGTCGGATGCTTAGCGGCCATTCTCTCCCTCCTTTCCTCTCCACCATCCCAACGCACGTTCCCGCTCGCGATCACGGCTTCCAACTTCTGAAAATCATCTTTCACCAACAAATCGAGACCCCTGATCATTATGACCTCCAAAGGGGTTGGTTGTGGTGCGCGGAGTCATCTCTACATCTCTCGATGAACCCTCCGATCCCAACGCCTGTCCTTCGTCACACTCTCGCACGCCATATCGTCGCCTGACCGTGAGGAGTAGCTGTTTTGCGTTGATTCGCTCGCCGCGGCCAAAATACGTCATCATGATATATTCGAGTTGGGACAGCGGCTATTGAGAGGAACCATCTATAGCCATCGTGACGTGTGAGGAAGCTGAAGAGGTCGGAGACGATGGCGTCTGGAAGCCGAAATGGATAGGAGTGATTGACTTCCAGCACCCTGATCGCGCAATCCAATTCGAGGAGGAGCCGGTAATCATCAAAGGGGCCTGAGATGGTGAGATGGATGTGCGGAGGAGGTTGGACGTCCTCGAGGCTCTCGACGAGGCGTGTTGTGAGGCCTGCCCACGTCCTGGGTGGTCTGGGAATAGTCGATCGAAGTTCTTGCTTTGGTGTAAGGCGAGCCAAATGACCGCCTACATCCTCCCTAGCCTCGATGGCCGCGGAGCCAGCCTCAAGGGAGACCCTCAACGCCTGAGGCGCACCCAATTATGGATTGCATCGGAGAGGATAGGTGGGTGGCCGTATCGTCGAGCGTCGGGTGTCCATCATACGTATTCATGTCGCACACGACAGACAGTTCGATATAGTTTTGATATCCTGGTGTATCTGATCATATCATATGTCGCAGTAGACCAGAGACCTCCGACGCTAAGGTGCTCGAGGTGAGGTAGTTGAATTGGACAAGGATGCAAAGAAAGAGGAAAGGCCCTGTCTTTGAGAGCGATTTCGCTAAAATGAAGACAAGTGAGCGAGGGTAACGCGTGGAGGATATCGAGAATCTCAACGCGCGTCAGCCCTACAAGACCCACACGCTTCAACTTCAATGAGGCCAGACCGCTAAGCATACTCGAGTCTCCTTGTGCGGTGATGGGAGGATAGGACTTGTCCAGCCCGGAGAACGCACTTTTACACAATCTGAATGTGTCGTAAGTTTGAGGTCTCATATTCCAGGACGCGGGCAAACATAAATGGATCAAGGTCCTGAGGAAGAAGAGATCGCCATCTACCGATGTGTTGAAATATCAGGTTGAACTTGGAGTCGAAACGGCTTGTTGGTAGCGAAGTGTATCATGGCACCTGCCATGGTTGATGATCCAGACTGGTAGTGGAGCGTCCTTGGACTTGGCGAGGGCTTTCTCTACGGTTTCAAGGCGGTGCCCTGTACACACAAAGCCCATAGCAATTTGGAATCCTGCACCAGCACGTTCCAACGCAAGCATACCAAGAAGGGTTGCTGAAGATGGTAGAAATAACTCTTGTCAGTGTAATCTTGTAAGTATGACTGAAAGATTGCGCGGAGTATTTCGTCAGGGAGATGGTCAACTGGACTGATGTTCGAGTCTCTCCCCAAGATGTTCAGGGCTCCCACGATTTCTTCAGCTTTTTACTCTACAAAGCCGAATAAGGTGTAAAACGACAAATGAGCCCAGCGTGCGCCACCCCAAATTATGTAGGGTGACTTACTCCAAGGTTGTTCTTTGTGGTGGGACAACCGCAGGATTCATGGACGGTAAGGCTTCCATAAGATTATTCATAGCGTGGTCCTTCAAAGTTCGGTCTTGGATAAGCTCCCCTTGAATCGTTTTAGTAGAAAGGTCCCACGAGAGTGCCCTTCAACATGATATATGTGATGCTCCCACTCCTTCCCCTCAATAAAACGACTACAACTGCGACTCCAAGTACTACTACGATTACTGCTACCCCACCATGCAATTGAACAAAGTTCCGGTCAATCTGAAGATGCCATCCCGGGATTCATCCAATAAATCTCGAAGATTGAAAATCCTGGTTTCTCGTATGTTCGACTCCGAGGCAGCAGCCTTCGTCAAGGACCGCGTAGTGACGGTCAGCAGAGTGACCGGGCTCATCATGGATGTCTCTGCCATCGATTTGAACGTCGACTATCTCTCCGACATCACCGTGGACGTCATCGACCTGCGTGCTTCGAAAGTCGGCCTTCTTCCGGGTTTAATCGACACCCACGTCCATCTTTTCCTCCACCCTTATGCCGAGACCTCTTGGAATGATCAAGTCACAAAAGAGAGCACCGCGGAGAGAACTATCCGGGCGACGACTCATGCTCGGAATACTTTAATGGCTGGATATACT
>WSTV01000784.1:0-12772 GCA_019632285.1 Tulasnella sp. 332
GACGAATATATAGGGGAAACATCTACAGCCTAAATTTATGCGTTATTGATCCCCGTGTCGCCCGGGTTGCATTCGAGGACATTGGTCTCTACATATTAAGGACGGACAGCGTCCCAGCAAGAAAGTCAAAAACTGTAGCCATATAGGAGATTTAGACAGGAAGACGAGTAACGCACGGACGATCCTGTTGGCGATACAATCACTGCCGGCAAGGAGGTATTGACAGGTGCCTTCGTACGGGACGACAGCAGGCGCTCTGACAAGTGAGAGTTAGTCCAGAGGAAGATTTTTATTGTGATTCACGGTCGAGCAAACTGCTCCGATTCGAACATGGGGTGCAACGGTGCTTTTGCTTCGACAAAACTCACATGCACAGGAGGTTGAGCAGACATTTGTATTTGTCGGCCTGAAGCTGAGGATCGGTCGCAGTGGCGAGGTCATAGGTAGCTTGGAGAGCATCTTGGCAGATTCCATCACCACCTCGTGGATCTTCAGCTGCGTTACTAAGAGGGGAGGATCACAATGCAAAATAATGTGTAAATTGAGATGAGGTGAGGTGAGAATGAAAAAGAAGAAGAAGAACACGCACAAGCAGAGCTGATCAGCGATGGAATCGATGTCCTCGACCGTCGCATGCTGACAGAAGTTTCAAAAGCACAGCGCTGAGAAACATGCCTCTTTGTGTTAAGCATTCACTTACTCCAATGAGGAGATTCAACACGGGACCAAAGATTGTGCCCAAAAATTCTGCCGTTGGATACTCGAAGGATAACGGCTCTCCCGCTGTGAGGGATTTGCTGAGGGTGCATGTCGGGTCCGTGAAGATCGCTGGCGCGTTAGTGGGGTCATAGACGAGGGCCCTGGGGACCAAAGTCCCAGGCGCGGCCAGAGCCAGGATGGGCATGATGATGGCGGTGACGATGATGAGCTTCATCGCAGCAAGAGTTCGGGAGGTTGATTTGTATGGGTGAGTGAAAGAGACGAGTGAGGAGGTGCTGGCGACGCCCCTAGAGATAGCTGTGAGACTTTTATACCATAGACTGTGTGGCTTGCCTAGTTCGATGGTAATACGCGAATAAGGTGGACTTCCATATCCGTTACAATCGTTCATGTCCGGACAATGGAGGGTGAGGATGTGAAAACTTTTTTAAACCCAACGTAACTCCAACAGGGATATAGACAGTTCGTAGTGGGATAAGGTTCTTTTGGTCGGGAGGTCACGACCTGTCAAGTTCCTGACAGCATGTCCAGATATTGATTTTTCCAAAGCCCGTTTTGCCGCCATCGAGTGGTGCGAAGTCAGCAAGAAGTCGGGTTTGCGTGTCTCCATCCGTGGGATAGAGCACAATGTTCTCTCATGATCCTTTTACGATGTCATTGAGAGAGGCTTGCGGTCCACATGGCCAAAGTCATGTGCGGACATTTCGGGTTCCCAGCCCTGAATTCGATCCAAGGTCGTGAACGCCTTTATTAATCGGCTCATCAATTAAGTACGTCCGCGTTGGCTTTTATGGCCGATGTCATTGGAACTAGTGGGTGGGTGGAAGAAGGCCCTCTGTTGTAGGTTAGTCAGACCGATGATGCATCCCCCTCTCTCTCTGAGACTTGGGAGTTACCCAATGGCCAAAAGAGACAAATTTCGCCGATTTGAGGCCCAGGTCAGTACCCTGACTGCTGCAAGCTGGGGTCATCCGGTGGGGAGCTCCGCGTGTGCGGCTCAGGTCAGTGCCACTCACTTACTGGAGTGAGTCGCCAGCGAGGGATGAGATTGGCCCGAGAAGGTGAATAAAACTGCCGTGCCAGCTGCCTTGGACTTTGTACCGCCTCGAAACCGACCAGCGACAAATAATGACCGAGCGACCTCCCGAATCCCAACGAGTTACTATTCGTTTAACGCCCGCATTCGCCGCCTGTGCCAGAGTTGACTCCCAAAAAAAAAACACGCCACGAAACCTCCGATGACCTCAAATTGGACCTGGCTAGTCTCCTTAGTAGTAACAGGGGCTGTGGGCGTTCGGGACAAAGCTCAGAGATTTCGGGGAATTGGGTGTCCGGTTTATGTCGACCTGCCAAGCGAGGTCAATATCAGACCGAGCTGAGAGAGACACACGACAGCCTCCAGTCGTTCCTCAATCAAACTCGCAATGTATCGTCGGCGGAATGCAGTGGCCGTTTATAACTTCATTATCTCGCGATTGCTTTCACTAAATTCCCCCAAAGCCCCTCTGTAGGCCGGAAAGCAACCGAGATCTCCATTCCGCTTTGAGCGCCCACATGTGGTCAATCTTGCCTCGCTCGAACACGTTAAGAAAATCAATCGAATATGTGTCCAACAATGTTGAAAAGGGCAGCTGGGTCAAGTGGGAATCGCGTTGCATTCAGCCTATAAACTAGCCACTGATCAAGTTCATCGCGACCAGCAGGCCCGCTCGACCGCTCCAGAATGCGATGCCCCCATCTCCCCTCCACAATAGCATCCATCATGAATACGGCCATCCGTGTTGAAATCCCCGAAACGGAATGGTTGACGGTACGTGATTGATTGAAGCTGTTGGTATTGGTGGAGAGACGTGAGGATGTGATTTATCTACACCAGGCTTATGAAATGACTGAGAGATCCCCTCCTTTCGACCAAAGCCTGCCATTAGCCACTCCCCACAGCTCCCCTGGAGTGTCGTCAGATGCACCATACTCAACCTCAAACTTCTTGGCCCTAGAAAGCCGGCCGAATCAACGCGCGACGGAGTCCAAGACATTGCTTTCGAGGGGGCTGTACATGACGTCAACCTCGCCGAGGGTGCTATGAGGCGCAAGGAGGAGCTCGGCAAAGCCTCTGGCCTTGTCAACACGAGGTGTGACGCCTTCGATGCTCCAGCAGGATGCACTGATGAGTAAAAGCGCGCGGAGTGTGAGGAGTGGTGAATCCGAAGCCATCTCCCCCTCCGTATCTTCTGTGATGGTGTCGGTGTCTGGATCAGTTTTTTTTTGACGCTACTTCAGTATTTTCAGACGTCAAAGATGTGGTAGCCTTGAGACTAAGTACGCGATGTCTCATTCGTACGGTTGCAGCTTGCGACCTGTTGTGATGTCTGGGTATTTGAGGCTTGAACACGCTTGCAGCAGTCGTAGAGATCCTAAGGGAAGGGGTGGTTTGATATCGACACTGTGAATCTGGGATCTCTGGAGGAGGGGGTACGTTCCAACAGTCGCAATCGTCTCCTCCATGTCTGCAGCCTTTGATCCTTGGATATCTCATCACCGAACTGTACTTGGTCAAGCTTTCTGTAATGGATTAGGCTGTTGAGGAGGTTCGCGTAGCTCAATGCTCTGCAATTGAGCCTGAAATACGTGAAGGAGAGAAAGAGGAACGGGGCGATGGGAGTTAAGGTCAAGAGATGACGCAACGAGCTGGGAGATGCTGAGTGTGAGTTCGCGTAGAGCTGAAAGGTTTTACAACGCCACTAAGAGACGGGTGGCATCGTCCCCAAAGTACACAAAAAGCAACCTTTCGGGTAGCTGGAGGTAGCTGGACGGCCCAGGCCAAATGTTACCTCGAGGCTCTTCCCGGCGCGCGTCCACTGTTGAATGACTAAGGTCTCTTGGGGTTGGGTTCGGGGGTACGGTATTCTCATCGGCGACTTCAGTCGCGGTTGGGGAAAGGTTAAAAGGTGCGTGAAGGCGTCCAATTTGAATCTGAGGGGCTAAAAGTTTGAAGCGATCCCAATCTCTTGAAGTGGTCTTTTCTGAAAAGATCTGTTCGAAGATGGAGCAGATGTGGTGGATTGGATATCCATCAGATATATATTCATATACCCACGCAAAAAGCTGAGTGTGATGGCATCACGACGCATTATATGGTTGGAACTACCCAATACTTCAGGGAGCTGGGTCGGAGCTATAACGCTTGGGAGGTCGACCAAGTCCATCCCTTTCCAAAGAACATCCAGCGCGACGCCGGATCATTATCAACCTGTTGAAGCAACGGTAACAAGAGACGGCGTCGAGAAGTGAGAAGATTTCGAGTAGGACGTCACATAGATAGCTTTTGTCATCTAGTAAGTCGAATGCCGCCACCGTGTCGGCCACGATATTCATCCGCACGGTCACAGACTCTGATGTAGTTGAAAGGGGGTTTCGTTAAACAATGAGGGGAACAGATATACCGGTACCTATCACCATCACCGAATGCATCTGTCCGTAGGGGTTGTGCCAGTGCGCCACCAGGAAAGAGAAGTCGGACCAGATGTACAGCCAGCCTCGTAGATTGGATTGCTATTGTGGGCAAAGAAGTCATCCCACCCTTCGCCCAAACGTCGAAATCTACCTCAGTGTCCTCGGCATGATTATCCAAATTGCAGACCGTTTGCAACTTTGTAGCTGTATTCTAGGGCCATGGAAGCGGTTAGTTTTTACTCTGAAAAGCACGGCACAGCAATTGTGAAAGAAGTGATATACAACTCCTACTTGGGAGTTCCAGATATTCTCCATTCAACATAGAAAATCGAATAATGATCATAATAAACCAATCTCTCAAGGGCATCGTAATGTATTTTCTTCACAAGACTCATTATCATTGAGCCTCATGACTACAGACAAGGTTTGGACCTTCGGGGATGATATTCAAGCGGAGGGCGCAACTTGAAACTGACAGACGTGAAACCTCAAGCTCATTGATAAGTCTTCAGCTCCATATATAACTATAAGCCATTCAAAATCCCAATGCATTTTTCAACTGAGGGCCTCAAGAGTCGGACTGGCGCTCGCCGCCGCGGTGATGCTCGGCACATGAACTTTGCAGAGTCATGGTGGGAAAGTAGAGTCTTGGTTGATTCAGCAATGCCGTTTAGGAGGGGGCTAGGGAGGTTGTCTTCGAGGGCCAGGGTAGCCATGAGAAAGTTGCAGCATTGGCCAAGACATGTCCCATCCCAACTCATTACCGGCTGACGTGAACCAAATGCGAATGGTTTGTTGGTTCAAACCCTACTATCTCACGATCCTGTCAGGGTCTATCCTTGACCCAACACGTGCCGATCGCCATCGTCGATCGCCGATGGTTCGCCTTTATAAATGTCTTTGTGAGGTGAGGCCGGACCGTCGTCCCATGAGATGACGTGTGCCTTAGCCGTAATTAGCAAAAGCGGGTTCGGTTTTCTCCGCGCCTGGTACCGGAGCTGTAAATGGGAAAGTGGGCATGTTTTCTCCGCCCGTCGTACGTGAGCTGTAAATAGCGAAAATGGGTTCAGTTTTCGACGTCTGCCCTGTAGTTGGAATGATAAAAATGCTGGATCGCTCGAGCAGTAGCAGTTTAATAGATCCATCGCAATGAGGGCTGCGGAAGAGAATTTCATCCGAGCTATACATAGCAAAAGTGGAGGCGGTTTCCTCCGCCCTTTGCACCTGAGCCATAAATACCGAAATGAGTTCGGATATCAAGAACCGGATTCGCCATCTTTTAGAGCCGGGCATGCTGTCAAAAGGAAGCGGCTCGATGCCTTTTCCAGGCGTGACCAGGCTTCAAGAGAACGCCTGCTGGATCGCGCTTTTACTGTCAGCAAAGAGGGGAGTCTGGCTGGCGGGGGAATATGGGTGGGCCCAGAGTTTTCTAGATTTGATGAGCCAGGAAACCTTCAGCTGAAGGCGGTGGAGTGTTTGGCGGCGGCAGCAGAGGCAAAGGCGTCGACGGAGGCAAAAGCAAAAGCGGAGGCGGAGGCACAAGCACAGGTGGAACACATACTCACCAAGCATGAGGCAGTGGTTGAGAGGGCTAGGCGATTCAAGGAGGACAAGGAGCGGAGACTTAAAGAGGCAGAACAGCATAGGCTATTTGCCATCGAGGTGCAGGAGGAGGCACTTTTGAAAGTCTCATTTCAGCAGGCACAGGAGGACATGATAGCAACGCCAACTTCAAGCTGTCGAGGATCTCAAGCTTGAGGAATTTGTACGTTCATTGGCTGTCTAGGGGAATACATTTGCTAATAGAATCCTGTTTCTAGTAACGAACTAAGCTTGTCTAGGTTATCCTCACAACCTACAACCTCCTTCAAAAAGTCAACGTCAACATTTATCCCGGTGTGCTCACAAGCCTAGCCCAAAGTGAGGAAGGAAAGGTCAAATTCGCGAGCCATACCGCTAACAAGAAGGGACTGCATGCCCAACCTAATGCCGGCCAAGTTGTTCGGGCACTCATTAGGAGAGATATTGGCCCATTAATGCAGCCAAAGGGGTCTCATGAGCTGGAGGGGGTCATTCAAGGGGCACGGTCCTCCGCGGCCGCCGTCCTCCAACAAGCCGATCACCCAGATCAACATTTCTCTCAGATCGACTCATCCAACCCTCCTTGTGTGGCTCGCAAAGATATCGATACGAATACTTCAGAACACGATTTCCCGCCAGTTTTGAGTGCGCTCTTCCTGCCGTCGTTCTGCCCGCCATGCAGCCCGCCGAGGCCGCGCAAATCCAGTCGCGGCAGACAGAGTCGATCGAGCGCGAAAGCACACGCCAACTGCAGCGGCGCAACTTAATCCTGGTCATCCAGATCAACGTTGAAAGGTACCTTCAGAGTTTCGCCGATACGACTGCACTCTTAGATCTGGAGCGGGAGGCCTCTCGACCACAAGAGCCATGGTTCTGGTTTACGAGTCACTCAAATAGTATGGGCAAGCTTTCTGCCACTTTCCAGGCCATAATTGACGCCGATCCGGTTGTCAAAAGTCTGACCACAGATTTAGAACGGGAAATTTCGCCCAAGCGTACAAGAAGACATTCACACACAAACGGAACACCTTGCTCGAAAGTTCTTGCTGACCCAGACTACGGAGGCTATGGAGGCGTGGGTCGGAGCTTACAAGGCGAAGCACGGCACACTTATATAATCAGATGTACTTGCTATATTAATCATTTATTCGCTGGTTGTATGCACCCACGAGTACGCCATTGCTGAGACGGACGGAGAGCGAGCGATCATGAGCGGATCTCCTGCAGTATCTATTTATTCGCTGGTTGAGTGTGCCCGCGGCCACGCTATTTGCCACCGCAGACGGACGGAGCGGGCAACCGCAAGCGGACCGGTCAAGGGGTAGTATCCGTTTGACGTTTCAGATGCATCCGCCTGCAGGCCTCGGGCGTGTGAGCGGGTCGCCCCGTAGACCGCCCCGTAGACACCACAGCTTGATCTCAAGCCCTGAAACAGCTGACGATCCTGGTCGATATGGAAAAAAAAAAAAATTGCTCCAGCCGCCATGTTGTAATTAGGCCGAAGAAGTCTGTCATTTCCTATCGTTATAATACTGTGTTTTACCCTGCTCTCACTTCAATCCCTCCATCTTGGGCCTCATACCTTGCTGCTACCGGTAGATTCAAAGACTCATGCCAGCCCAGGCACCACCGGACAAAACAAGATTGTGGCGGCCGCGACACTCTCGTTCAAGTCCAAGTGATTCCACCACCCGGCTGTTTTGGATTGTACCAACATCATTTCTTCGCACACGCCGATATCGATATCGGCATGTGATCGGAGCCCTCTTAGTCCTCGCATCAATCCATTTTTTCTTGTTCTCTGTGAGTCCTTGCGTCTTCGCCCGAGCCTCCCTCCCCCAGTCACTGCTAGGTTGACGGCCTCCTCCTTCAATAGGGTTACCTTTCTTTCTCGCACAATCATTCTTCGTCTGCTTCACATCAAACAACAAGACTCAAATGTCGGAGGGTCCTCGTTACGGGAGGTGGTGGGAGTATAGGTTCGCGATCGGCAACATCTGAGATTCATTCTTCACTAACCTGCAACCGCCTGCTAGGGAAACATCTAGTGCGACGACTACTCGCGAGCTCGGTGCCAGTCACCGTTCTCGATACGAAATTCGATACGAACGATCTGGAAGTCGTCTACTCGGACTTTCCTTCGGCTCGTGACCTACTTCACCTTAAAACTGGGGATGTACAGGATGCGAAGGCTCTTAGCGGCGTCATGACAAGCGACGTGGACGGAGTGATCCACCTCGCTGCGGTATCTCGCGCGCAGTGGTGTTCAGAGGATAGGGCTGAATGTTCAGATGTGAACGAAAATGGGACTGATGCCGTCCTACACGCATTACGTGACTTGAACCGCTTAGATCAAGGTCGCCGATGGTTCCTACTCGCATCCTCGCGGTCAATCCACGACGCTCAGGCTTTCCTTGCCACCAAGGACGAATCGGAACGGATATCCGCTTCCAATGCCTATGTCCAGTCGAAGCTCGTCGCCGAGAGGATCTTGGATACCCACATTCAGTCGAACAAAGAGGACGCCAGTGCAGGTCAGCTGTACGCGACCGCGTTGCGACTACCCAATATCTACGGAGATGTATCGGACCATGTCGACCGCCTGATCCCGAATCTATTCGCTCATGCCCTATCTCATCAAATGATACAAGTTGTGGAAGGACAGCAAAATGTAAGCCTGTGTCCGCCTGTCCTTTGAAGAAATGGCACCTCCAAAAGCTAAAGCGTCCGAAACATATCTATTCAGATTGACATGTTGTACATCGATGACTGCATCGACGCTTTCATTCTCGCCATCAAGGACCTCGATAAGCGTTCTCAAGACTGGGCTGTGCTCGCCTCCCGGACATATTTCAACATTCTTGACGTGGCTGCCGGGAAAGACGACGTGCCCGTAACGTATCTCGTCGATAGGATCCTCCGGCTGACGCGATCAAAATCGCCGATTCGGTACATTCCCAGAAGCAGCAGCGACATACTCGTATCAAACGTGCCGGAGTATGAAGGTACAAAAGGCAGCGCTCCCCGTTTGACTGAACTCAAGGATACGGTCTCCATCGATGATGGCTTATTGCGTCTGACTCGATCATATCTCGAGCGAACGGAACAATCTCTCGCCGATCAAATCCACTCCACCTGCTCTCAACCCGCACGCTCAATCACTGATACCGACCTCCTCAAGCTCGACGACTGCTCCGTACACATCACCGTCGAAGTCCAAGGTCAATCTGAACTTCTGAGGAACAAAGATCTTGGAGCCTTCATGGTGAACCAAGATATTCCACCTCGCCCCATGAGGACGTTTGCCAAACGGCGCGAATCAGATGGAAAGACTGTCTTCAGGATCCTTGGGTACGCGGCGGATAGTGGGAAGAATAGCCGTTGGCTTGGGGTGACGTTGCCCATAACGAACGGCGGGGTGTTTGAAGGCGAGATGCCTGGAGTGCTCATGAAGGATGTGGGAGCGAGCAATACGCTCGTGGATTGGGAGTTGGCTGTCAACCCGGAGCAGGGCACCGTACGTCTTTTGCTTGCGGGGACGGAATATCAACTTCGGGGACCTGTGATGCCACGAGGCATGATCACTCTCGTCAGTCGAGAGATGGACATCTGGCCGTTCCGCATCACCCCTGTGTGTTGCAAAGCTACGACTCCGTGGCCTTTCGCAGACGAAGATCGTACGTCCAACTCCTTTTCAATGTCTCCGGGTTGGTTCAATTGCTTTTCCTTGCTCCGCTCATCTCAATTCCCTCTAACACAGCGATCGACTTCATGGTGGAATACCAAAAGGACTCTACGGAACGTCCATTCCTCGCTTCTCCGAAGAAAGCGCTGTGCTCTCGGCTCAAAAGCGCACGAGCTAAAACCAAGCAAGACCTCGCCACGTTGTCAGTGGAGACCCTCACTGAGCCACGGTTCAACGAAAAATTGATACCCCGTCGATGGGTGAACGCGGAGGCACCCCCTTGTTCGAACATGTGCAGCCTTCCGACCGTCTGCATTGATACGGGAGACTGTCAATGCGTTCTATCGTCCTGTCCAGCAATCCTCCCTCGAAATGCATCCACCCACGTTAATACATTGTCAGATGCATCAGTCGTCTCTCCTCAGACGGTTGTAAACGACGTCAAAGTCCGCAACCCACTTGCGGAGATGGTGAACGGATCGTCCTGGCGCAGTATTATTCGACCGCAGGCGCTAGCTATCATCGATGCTGGGGTCGTGCCCCGAATACACGTTGGGCCTCTGGCGCCGAGGGACCAGCAGTGGCGAAAAAACGATACAGATGGCATAAATATTAATCGGCTGAAACCAACTGACTGCTTTTCGGCTGACGCGTCGATGGAATTGACGTTATCATCCATGAGTGTACCCGCGGAGGAGTCGGATTATACATTCGTGCCCATGTATCAGGGCAGACCTGGTGTAAGCTTTGGGGATTCTATGGTATCACAAGTCCGATAAGGTACTGAGAAATACCGAATTATACCCAATCAACAGGAAAACGACAGATTCGAGCGCGCGTATGAGTTCAACCTTGCCAACACCCCTCGATTCAATCCGCATCGAGTGATCGTACCTTTCACCCACGATTGGGGAGTGTGCTTAGTTTTCGATTGGCATGTGTGGGGTATACGCGGGAAGAAAGGAAGGGATTCCGAAAAGCTCGAACCGTACACAAGATGGACGACGGCTTGGTCTACAATGGGTGATCTCAACAGCCCATGCTATCGCCCAGCTCAGGACGTCGTCATCCCGCCTCGGGGATGTGCCTCGTCGCAATTATTTGAGGCGTTTGGGAACATCTCTAACGTCCGGCCCTCGCGCGATCGACGCGTCTTGATCACCTTCAAGGGCAACTTGTGGGGGACGGGTAGTATCATGCGCCAAAAGATCATGTGCGAGCGGATCGACGAGAGGGGTATCACCAATCTTCCAGGACGGAGGTTGATCACGACCCACCCAGTCTCTGCTGTGTGGGACAACTATGGAGAACGGCCTTCGTACGCTGCGATGCTGAACGACACTATCTTTTGTGTTCATGCGATGGGTATTGCAGGTGCTTTTCAAACTCTTCTTATCGCCACGTGCGGACATTAGAGATTGACGTAGACTTCTGTTTCCATTAGGTTGGGCGCCCAGGCTGATAGACGCCATATACGCTGGATGCATCCCCGTGGTCATCGGCCACACTACCCAATTCCCATTCTACGATATGATTGATTGGGGGAAAATCTCCATAAGTATCGAAACGTCAGAAATCCACCGGTTGGAAGAAATCCTCGTGACTCGGTACACAATCGAAGACGTGGAGCGCCTCCAGGCGAACATTATCCTCATTCGCGATGCGTTCGTCTATCCCCTGGACGACGTGAGCTCCGAAACTTTGATGGACAAGATGTTCCACAAGAGAGGCCCGCTTTTCTTCGCGTTGTATTCGACCCAAATGCGGATGTTGACCAAGTGGCCAGCCCATGCGGTGTACGACAAGCCGTGAATTAGGAATCTAGTCATCAGTGGTCTGATTATGTGATACCTGACGGCTTGTAGCTGCTCGAAGACCCCACGAGTTCCCGCTATGATGGTCAGCTAGGTGCACAAGTGAGATCCGTTACCATAGTGTTCCTACTCTTTGAGGGCTCGGAGTCAAGCTATCTCTCTTCTTCGAGTTTGGGATCCTGCATAATACATTTGAATCCCCAATGATGGATTCGAGCCTCTAGATCTCCTCGGGTTCCAAGTAGCGAGCGTTGTAGATAGTAAGTTGGGGTGGAGCGCAAGGTTCGACAACAGCATCAACTCCATCACTCCCACCACAATCACTTGTTCGTCCTGTCACATACCGACGCGATATGGCATCCAGCAATTAGGTTCGTCGGAGGATGAAATGTATGAGAATAACAAGGGTCTACCTTGCTTAGTGGTTGGGAATATGCAACCTTTCACTATTTACATGGCCTCTCGACGACACAGGTCAAGGCCATGATAGATTGATTGTGGCTTTCTATTCCCCCCATCCCTACTCACACGTCTGAGTATAGCGGTGTATGTTATCTGTGCCGGGTCGTCATTATGATATCATTCTACCTAGCTTCCGTTGACCACCTAGCTCAGGCTTGTAAAAAAAAAAAAGAAGCATTCCACATGCCAAAGTAGTCACGGTCACGTGATTGAAAGGAATTGGTTGGTATGACCGGAAATATCAAGAAGCACTGGAGGTGAATTCGATATTGCCGATTCGCATTTTATATTATCGAATCTCTTTGGCAGCAGAGACAAGGCCGGGGACAATGCATGCAGGAGCCTATCGCAATTGCTATCCAAGCCAAAGAGGATATACTGGCGGCATGAACAAAAGAAACGAGCCACCCCCCACCTTATGAGAAAGGTTCAATTGTTTGAGGCTCGCCATTGGCCATCGCATCACACTATTGACTGCGACGGGTTGTGAGGGACAGGCCATCAGGATGCTAGCTGAGTTGGCTGGGTATGGCGCTTTACGCAAGCGGATCTGGGTGATGGAACATGTAAGGTGAAGGAGTGGAAGGGGACCATCCGAATCCTCGATATAGGGTAACTCGAGGTGTATCTCGCGAGCCCGGTTCCCCCTAAGATGCTCTTTGGCCCGCGAGGAAGGATAGGAATCTCTTTGTGGCGGATTGCGAGGGTTTGGTCCTCGGAGACAGCGAGTTATGGGGGCTCAGATTGTACCTCAATGCATTGGATGCTAACGCCATTCCAGGAATCCCGGGTGGTCCTTCCAAGCCCCGGATTTCCTTACTCGACCCCGATACATCGCCATTCCCGCCCGATAGCACGGGCGCTCCTGATCCCTCTAAAGCGATATAAGCAGTAGCACTACTAAATCCTAATGTAGAGATCAAGAGCGGACGGGGTGGAGGTCACATACGATTTTTGCGGACGAGTGCAGTAGCTGGTGAAGAATACTCTCAAGGTGAAAGGTTCTGGTCAGGTTTTGAAACAGAGGTAAATAGTGTCCTCTCAGGCACGACTCATC
>WSTV01000785.1:0-12771 GCA_019632285.1 Tulasnella sp. 332
TGAATTAGGCTTGTCGTGAGGTCGCGACAGATATCGGGAGAAAGAAGGGAGAAAGAGGTGGTGGTGGCCATCAACAATATACATATAGCTAGGGCGAAATGCTGTAACGCTAATACTGAGTTCAAGGTTGAGCAGTCCCGAAGCTGCACATCAAGATTGGGTAAGATCGACTTGCAACGCATCTTCTGTCTAATGCAGATTGTCGTAAATGATAGGCTGTATGGAAAGGAAGATGTGTCAGGGCACACAGAGAGCTACAATTTGATGTTTTTACGTGAGGAGATGAAATAAGTAGCGCCCCAAATGGACAACTACACCTTGAGGATCTGATCTCCCTCGGTGCTCCTATCAAAAGTTGCCATACCATCTATCCGGCACCGCCGGCTGTAGTTTTCGCGCCCGAAGCATGGACGCATGGACGCTCAAAGGTCCAGCCGATGAACCACTAGAAATAATCGGCACAAGAGCGGCCGACAAGCCCCAGGTTCGATTGAGGGGCCTGATAGATGGTCATATCACAGTTCCCTAACGAGAGTGGGTCGTAATCTTTTTAAACATCAGCTTGGCCGCAGCATCAAATTCAAAGGAAATAACAAACTAAAGCGCAGAAGGGAGACGCAATGTCAAGCAAAGAATCAAGCCTCTCCCCATGTCATTCATCATGTCAATCAAGAGCGACCACGACCATGCGAAAACTTAGGCATCTAAGCATCCAGGTAGTCAGCGGTATGGTATGGCAAGTGGTGAGAAGTTAGTTCTTTCGCATTATTTCAAGGTCCGTGGTTTCAATGTTGGCTGCAGGTCCAGGGACTGGCCAATGTGAATCACCAGGATTGGTACTGTCAGTCTCAAAACAATACCCAAGCATGCGTATTACGACATGATGGGGGAAGAATGCTCTGAATTGTCTGATATACTGTTGATCGTTTGAAGAAGCTTCCAACACCCAAGGGATAATGATGAAAGTGAAAGTGGAGGTGGACGACGGTATCAGTGCGAAACGCACGAGAGTCAGAGGCTCAGGAACCGCGGTCGCAGGAAGGAAGCCCATCCCGCCACGCTATAGCACGCTGGAAACAGTGGAACTCCTGCCTAGGTGGGCGCACAGTACTCTTTGAAGTTTGATCATTTCACAGGTCAAGTATATACATTTGGTAGCAATGGTATTAAGGTATGATACAGGGCATTATATTTTGATTTCAATCATTCCGCGTCACCTGAATTTAATACATGCTCGCATCCCAAGGGCCTACAATGAGAACGAAGGCTTGTCCTTCTTATCGCACCATGCCTTCTCTTCATCACCTTCTTTCTCACCCGCAATTCCCCATTCCTCGTTCGTCTTCTCGTGCATCTTCAGCTCCTTCATCGCCAACGCGCACAAAAGGCCCGCACCGGATACACCGATCATCACTCTCCAGATCACCTGCATGCTCTGAGCAAACGCATCCCGCACCTGACCTCGAAGCGGTTCCAACAGAGTCTTGACGATCGGTATCAGCGCGTACTCAATCTCCCCTGTCGATGCGCTCACGCTCTGGAGGAATGCTGTTGGCAGCTGCTTCTTCAACTCATTCTGAAGGATCGTGGATCCGATGGTCACCCCAAATGCCTGCGCTAGATTTCGAATGAAGTCGAACAAGGCGAGACCGTGCGCGGTCTCGGTGATTGGTGCGGCAGCGAGGACGGGGTAAGTTGGACCAGGGAAGAGGAAGCCAAGGCCGACGCCTAAGACGATCTGAAAACCGATCTGCCAGCTCCTAGGTGATGATACCGTTATCATGGACATGATGCCGAACCCGAGGGTGGTCAATGTCCATCCAGCGAGGTTCTGAGGGAGGTAACGATTCAGCTTGGCAACAAGCACACCACACACTGGAAAGATTCGGTTTAGATAATATACAATCATGCGTTGAGATTAGATGATGCCTTACCGACGGCCGACGGTGCGATGGTGAATGCAAGGCCGAACACGCTGATACCCGACTGGATGGGCTCTTCGAGTTGCGCGCTTTGGAAGTATGCAGGCATGTAATCTGATCGGTGTCAATGGATTTAAAGCTTCAGTTGATCACCAGCCGGGATTTAGCATAAGAAGCTCACATATGGCCGAGGTAGATACAATGCCATGCAGGAACACCGTGATATAGGCAAAGCAACTCGTTCGGTTGTTGACAAGGTGCCAAGGTACAACAGGATCGGTTGCCCACTTGACTTCCCACACCATGAAGCCGATAAAGCCAACAAGGCTTCCAATCAAGGGAGCTAATGTTTTGTACGACGCCCAAGAGTATTGGACGCCTGCCCGGGCCAGTGCCAGGATCAGACTCGTCGTACCTCCTATAACGAGGCCATTACCACTACATGTAATCCAAGGGCGATCAGCCATAGATCTTCGATTGATACCAAGAAGATAGCGCTAGGCGCTTGCTACTGGAACTCACACCAAATCCAGCCTCTTGATTTGGTTCTTGAAATCGCGTTTGGGAGATTTAATGTGCAGGAAGCTGAATACTAGAGCCCCGGCGATTGCAGTTAAGGGAAGGTTCATGTCTATAGAGGGGGCTCGTCAGCAACATATATCTCAAGGGAGCACAAGAATAGTCGCGGAACCTACAGAAGAGCCACCGCCAGTCATTTTGCGCGAATACGCCACCTACATGGGACAATTTAGAGTTAATTTCTCGCTTGTCATATTTGCACGGTTATATTTCAGGAGAGACTCGCCAATAGGCGGACCGACAGCAGAAGCGATGGCCCAAACACTGCAGAACAGAACCCATTCAGTAAATTGTCATACTTGATGCAAGCCCCGTGAACTATTATGTACCCAGAGATAAGTCCTAGAAACATACCCCGCTGGCGAAGGGGAACCATGTCGGAGATAATGATCTCCGACAAAGATAAAATGCCTCCGCCACCAAGGCCCTGTACGGCTGAGATAAGCAAAGGGAATCTCAGGTGAGCAGTCGGTGCATCCGTAACTTGAAGGGCGTGTGTGCGTACTGCGACCAGCTATCAACATATTCATACTTCGTGAGGATCCCGAGATTGCTGAACCCATAGCGAAGAACCCAAGTGAACCTAGAATGACAGGTCGTCGACCAAATATTTGTGCAAGCCCGCCTAACGTGGTTACGCGTATCAGTGGGAAAGGGCGTTATAATGACCCGACTGTGGTGACGGACCGGCCAGAGGGAGGAAAGCCGTACTGCCCAGGCTGTACCCAGCCCCAACCCAAACCTAAACAGACGACAGTGAGATTGAAGTAGTAGTATCTTCTACTCAAGGAGATGATTCACAAAGTCCTTGGCCTTGAGGCTTTCAGCGATGCTCGGTAGTGCTGTCGAAACTGATGTCTGGATTACTCAGTCAGCCAAACATCAATAACCCATTACAAAATTGGAGGTAGTAGAAGCCATACCAGATCTAAGGCGCTCAAGAAGGTGGCGACCAACAAGCTCATCACGATTAGCCAGAACCTGATGCCTCCTGGGGCCGCCGATGGAATAGGTTGTGATTCAAGCATTGGAGCTTCGGTTTCATTACTTTGTCGTTCATTGATTGGACTTTGCACTCGTATCGAATTCGTATCAGGCATGGGTAAGTCTTGTCGTGAGGTCGTGACGGACATTAGTAGCAGAGGGGAGGGGAGGAGACGATTGACAGATGAAACAGTGGGTGGCCACCGATGTGACCTGATCGGCGGGATTCCCAAGCCACGCCCCTACACGTGCCCGGACCTGCATCGGGTTTATGTAAAATGCATTAGGATCAAAACGTGTTAATTGTGATATTGGCTTTTAGACGGTGCGGAGGGTATGGAGAGAGGTTTGACATAAGAATGCGCTAGGGGCTTTTGATGCGTTTTGAGGGTCGTTGAAAAAGAGATGGGGTCACCGTGCCATAAAGATGGAAGCAAGATGTCGCCCATGTCGCTCCCATCACTGAGCATCTAGCCATGGGAGGGATCATGGGCTTGCGTCTTTTCAGGTTCAACTATTCCTTATGCGACCTTCAACATATGTGCGCTACCCCACATTGCATTCAGAAAGCGAAGTGGAAAGCGGAGCGTACACTGTCAAGATATCTTATGCCAGTCGAATCAAAGTTGCCTCTTAGCAGACTTTTTGAGATGTGGGGAGCCGACAGAGAGTAATGCCAAAAAAGCACGTCTACACGCTATCATAACCTCACCTGTACCTCCACATGTACATGCTATCGCATCATCTCCCTAAATATGCGAATAGCCAGCATAGGAGCAAAGACGTCTGTTGGTGGCGCTAACAGATACATGACGTTCAAAATCTGCTTAAACACCTCCGGATCCTGACACAAACGTTAGCCTGCGTTTTCAAGACTAAAGTTTGACAACCGCATCGATACGATCATACCTTGGCACAGAGTTTGAGGGCAGCCTGTCGATACCGTCGTCTGAAAGCGCCCACAGCGAGTGTCTCTCCTTTCACTGGCTGAGTTAAGCCAAAAGCGTAGTCCTGATCCTTCATCGAGGTCCTTTAGAAAGATTACGAGTCATGTTGGTGTTTGGGAACGTGTGACAGTCATAAAAGCGAGCGACGCCATACCATATCGGTTTAATCCGGGCGGCTTGTTTCTGAAAGTACTGAAGGGAGAAGTCATATGGAAGCTCCCTGGTTTGCGAAGGCGTCCTGCGGAGACAGGCGTCAAGCGTGATTGCGTCTGACATAGCTTTGCTGCACCCTTGGCCTGATGAAAAGAGTGAACTTTAGTTATTACATCATTGTAGACAAGGAGTTCACCAAGAACTGACCACCGGCGGGGTTTAGATTCATGGACGCATCGCCTATAGCGACGAAGTTTCTGGGTAAAGCGTCCGATGCCATCTCATTATACTTTAGCCAGCGGAAGGTGCCTATGGATAGATCGTCGTAATATGGGGCACACTCCGTCTCGTATTCCACCAAGAAGTCCAGAAACTCTATGACCCAACCAGGCAATCGGTTGAGCTTGTAACCCGGCATGGCAGTGACCGCGGAGCGGAAGCTGGCCGCAGAGTGTGGTTTGTCACGATACTCTTGCCCAGCAATCGTCATGACGGCTATGTGTGCATGCATATCAGTATCAGCCCGAACCGCTGACGGGCATTATATTTCCAGGATGCGTTTCACCTTTGTTCCGGTCACTGATGCACCAGATCAATCCGTACGTCTCGCCAATGCTAGCGTCTGGCGGGTATACAACGAGCGATCCCGGACGATAACCCCAAGGTATGCGACATATAGGATGGAGATGGGGAGGGACTGTGAAAGTGGCTGTAACGATGCGTCTCTTCTGGTCATATTCATCCTTGACAGGAAGCTGATCGAGTCCAGCGGCCTTGAGCCACTTGAAGCCTGCTTGTGCTTGGCCAGTGGCGTCTGAGGGACGGCTTAAAAGTGTCAGTCATCTATCCATAGTGAGCCATCGAGAAACGGATAGGACTGACCGACAACTAGTTGTGCTGGCAAAGCAGACCGCCCAGCCTCTGTTCGTACAACCACGCCGTCCAACCTGTTATCACCGTCCTTCGCTCTTTCTAGACTTACGACAGTTCCACGCGTGATTTGTACGTTTGAACGGCTCTTCGTCACTAAACGTCTCAAGAGGACTTCAAGAGCTTCGCGAGTCAGCGAGATGGATAAAGGTGCCAAACTCGAGGTGGGATCGTGTTTTTTGTTGTCCTTCGGGGAGTACGGGTCAGCAAAGATGCCGAGCCTGATTTGAAGCGGGATTGGTCTGGGACCCCAAGGAAGCATAATTAACATCAGACAGACGCAGTATGTAGAACCTAAAACTACTTACTCGACTCCTACGCGGTCAAGTTCTTCCTGTAGATTGAGAAAAAGCTTTTCAAGTCCCTTGTATAGCATGGGTAGCATGACTTGGGGGTGAATTGAGAGTGTCAGCGAAAGTCGATGTACCAAGTGAAACGGGTTACCAACGATGCGTTGAAAGCCATTGCGGGACGCGGGTCCTCCTCGACACACCCATCGAGGCACCATCGGTGCCTATACGAGTTTGTGTCTCGCCGAGCTGCAAGGAGTCCTTGCTGGTGACCGAGATCTCCGGCTCCACAACTATGACTGATTCATAGTGATCGGCGCAAACTGCAGCCGTCACCAAACCGGCAACGCTATGCAAAGCCGTAGAGCGTAAGTATGAGAAAGTCGAGCTGCTAGGTACAGAAAGCGTACCTTCCTCCGCATACTACGACTGTGCCAGGAATTCTGCCATCCATCCTCGGCTTGCCCAGATATTGCAAGTCCTTGATGACCGTAAGCTTTGGTATCAACACGTACTCTCGAAGAGCTTTTCCGAGGGCCACCACAAGTATCAAAGATATTACTACTTTCGTGAGGTTCACGAGAGAGTCGTTAAGCTGTGAAATGCCGTCCATAATGGCCGTCGCGAGTGAAAAAAGTTCAAACAAAGTGACTGGGTTTGAGCGCCTGCGTCACAGACAAAAGATAAGAATTCAAGGAGCAAATAGCGCACCAGCTTCTTGAGGTGCGTTGAGGTTTATATGCCTTTACGGTGTGTGTAGAGGTTGGCCGTTGCCTGAACAGTGCAGGGCTTTTGACGCCCACCGGAAAGAATATTACCAGTGCCACATGGATCGAAGCTCTCGTTGGTATCCAACTACACACACTGCTTCCGGCAATGCCGCTTCCGACTTAGTAGTGAATGTCGTATAAAGGTTTGCCAGCCGGCGTCGCCGTTACCGAGGAACCCGTGCACTCGCACCGAGATACCAAATCACCCATACTAGGGTTCTAGGCAGTATACACATGTGTATTAGATGCGACCTTGCTTCTGGTCATGGGTAATGACCGAAGTTGAGGACCCAAGGTTGAGCAACCCACTGGCCATCCAAATCGCTTTCATGAGAGGATGTGCACTTTCTTCTTAGCCTCCATTCACCTTGCCGATATCCATGTATCCTCGCATCCAGGATCAATATTGAGACTCTTCTCGTTCTTGGGGTGTCTAGGAAGATATGGAAGGGGGCGAGACGAGGCTCGATCCAGCCCTTCTAACTCCGTGTCATCGCCGCTGAACGGGCCATTGAAGCAACAGCGAGAGGCACCCCAGAGTGAGATCCGGCACGTGCCTCCTCGTTTGTTTCTCGACCGCGCCTACTTCACTACTTACTGAGCATCTTCGCTGTACAAGTTGGACACCCTACTCACAATCTAGGAGACGGGCGACTTTGCCATACCTCTGTCTGCTGTAGCCACTTACAAATCTCTGCAGCGACTATTTACCTCAATGGATTCTCGTAAAACACCACGCGTCGTAGTGGACGACTCCGAAAACATTCTCGCTCAGATCGCCAGACTCACGGCGAAGCTGCCGAGCCACTTGAAGGACGCTGTCGTCGTTAAGGAGCGACCATCGAAACGGAAGGAACTGCAGGAATCCATAGACCGATCCAATGTCCTCGTCACCGGCTCTCCGTCACCCAGTAAGCCTTTGGACCCGAACCACAGTTACTGCTCATGTACTGATCTTACATTTGATGATAGAAAAGCGTCGAATAGAGTATTCCCATGAGGCCATTCGGGACACGGCATCAGCCAAGCCAAAACAGAAACCTTTCGGAGCCTTGAATGCATCCAGTTCGTGAACGTGTGCAGTTGTTAATGACTATCAAGACACTGAAACTCCTACGCAATCAGTCAAACCTGTGGTCAAACCAGGGTTTACTCCTGCCGTTCCTTGTCCCTCAGCTGCTCTCTCTACCAACCTCTACCTGCCTACAGACTGTGGGAATCCATCCAGCTCTTCATCAAGAGCCCAGACATCGACAATACCTCGGGCATTCGCAGAGTTGGACAACCAGGAAACCTCAAGTCGAACGGCGTCCGCTGTAGGGCGCGACGATTGCATGGCCGTCGTCGAGAACCTTCAAATCGGACCCGTCGAACATGACCCGCCTTCAACGGACCCTAACTTCGAGAAGTTGGAACCAAACTCGCATATCAACCTCTTGTAAGCAGAGCCATATAAGGTTCGGTTTTAAAAAGTGACCCTTCTGCTCAACACAATACTTTTCGGTAGGTCTCGAAAAATGCTGCATGATGACCTCCAAGACGTACTCCGCGGACGGTATCACCTCTCTCCCTCTATGCTCTACTCGGTCGTCCGGCTGTCAAAGAACCGCCTGGGCTACGACGTGCCTGTGGAAGGCGAATGGGTCACGATCGCGGTGGTCGCTCAACGAGGCAATGTGCAGGTCTCTCGTGGTTTTGGCGGGAACAAGACTGCCGAAGACGGAGAAGATCAGTTCGAAGACGACGATTCCGGTGCAGAGCAGGATAGCGGCCCTTCCTCATCAACATGGAAATCAAAATTGAAAACGAAGTCTGGTCCAAAGAAACCGGCCCCAACAGGAAAGAAATACGTATCGATCAAGCTCGTCGATTTTGGTCACAAGCCTGGATCAAAGGGATCAGGATCGGCGTCTGGAGATGCCATGTTGACGTTGCTGCTCTTTGAGGCGGACATGGTATCCAAGGATCAGGAGAAGGCACGGGGTTCGACGAGGTACAAAGGTGGAAGCGGGGGAGCGTTCGAGGAGCTACTGCCGAAACTCCGCGAAGGAGCGGTTGTAGCGATCCTAAACCCCAGAGTCTTGAAACCATATCTAGTGAGTTCTTTTTATGTCATCGCGCGGCTAAGAGTTTTATCAAAATCCTATTTCAGGGCAAGAACGCAACTGGTGGCCCAAACAGCAAACCCCATCCCATGTCCAATATCCTTGGCATCTCGCCAAACAGGCCTGACGCGATCCATGTGATCGGGTACTCGAAGGACTTGGGTATGTGTAGCGTGAAGACGAAGGAGGGACGCGTGTGCGGGAGCTGGTGCGACAAGCGGAGGGCGGAGGTGTGCGAGTATCACCTGTTGAGCGCCGTGAAGTCCAAACGTGCCGGAAGAGCTGAATTCTCAGCCGGGTATGTGTTTCTCGCAGCAAGACCTTTCAAATATTTCCCGAACTGAAGCTACGACCATATGGCTTTTCAGAACGGGAGGGATGTCTGTCGGAGGGCCTTCTATGAATGTTCGAAATCTCCCTTTTAACAAACGTCGAGGGGCTTCGTCTGGTACGGGCGACTTTGATCCTACCCAGAAGTGGGGGTTGCTCCCGTCTGCGACTTCTTCTTCCGGTCGCCCTCGGAACGAGGGCGCCGGGATAACATACGTCATGACTGGAGGGACCCTCATCAACTCAGCCCGAGACACGCTCCATATCACCCAGCAGGCTCAAAAAGAACGAGACGAGAAGCAGCATAGGGCGAAAGAGAAGAAGGAGAAGAAGGACGAAGGGCTCTTGAAGGAGCTGCTAAGGCGCGATGCTGGTGGTGTGGGCGGGCAGGCGATCGCAAAGGCCAAGGAGTACGCGAAGGAGATGATGAGGAAGAGGGAGAGGGAGAAGAGGTTGGGAGTCAATCCGAATGCCAAGGGGAAGGGGAAAGGGGAAGAGAGGAACATTGTTAGTGAGAAGCGGAAACGCATGCTGGAGGAGGAAAGGGAGTTGGATGAGGACGAGAAGGAAGAGGCGGAGGATGCAGAGAGAAGGGAAAAGTTGAGGAAGGGCGTCTACCGTCCCGAGATGCTGAAGAGGATCGGATTCGATCCGACCTTGAAACCCGGGGACGGACGCCAGGCTAAGGTAAGCATGTCTTTATTTCTTGGCAATGATATTCCTGGCCGCCGACAGTCTTTTTGGCCCCTTTCAGTCTGGCGCAGCAGCATCCGTGTTCAACTTGGGTTCTAGAGAGATCCACTTGAGCCCCAGACGAGGAACAAAGATCCGGTCGGGCGTTATAGTTCCGAAAGACAAGCAATTCCATCGCATCGATAAGCCAACAACACTATCTGGTCATGGTGACATCGACAACGATGGCGGTAACGATTTGAGAAATCTTGAGGATGAGGATGATGAGCTGCCGTCACTCGGAGAGGTGAAGGTCCCGGCGTTGAGCATCAAGGAGCTGCGGCAGTCCAGGCGGTCTTTGGTGCCCACCAACGCTAGCGAGCAGACGGACTCAGACTCGGAATTGGAGATCGAGGCTCCGGGGTGACATCTAGTGGACACATCTGTTTTGACATATATGTGATAATAGTATTCTTCAGTTCTACGCTTGGGGTCGGTTGCAGTCTGTTTTGGGGTTTGCTTCCTTGGCTGTTTTTTAACACGTGTGGAAGATCAAAAGCACATAAGGCTGACTTATTGTAAAGCAACTACGTGTGTGGAATTGAAGAGCAATAATGTATGCATCTCTCTGTTGCTTGCTGCTACTATCGTTGTACAACTTTGTGTGCTCGAGAAACCCCAATAAGTGCAACGCAAATATTGACTTGCAACCAAAGCGCCCCAAAGTCTTTATGCAAGCAGCCACTAGTACTATAACCAAGTATCTGGAAGAAGCCTCCATATCATATCATTACATTCCGAGCTTGCACTTATTGTTGACGGTGCTTTTTAAGGAAGATATTCAATGACCAATAGTGCCATCAAATGCATCATTCTTTCAAAGAAGGACCAAAGTCAATGACAAGACATACATACATGGCAGTTGCCTAGTGTAAGAGGCACATTTCAGGACAGCCAGATTACTCATTCTGCGGGTATCGGATGCATCGGTGCTGAAATCCAGAAGGAACATGTCACCACTCCTTGTACCTGATATCATATGAGGACTATTGACGCTCAGGTACAGGCTACTGCCCTCAGATGATATATGCGTCGGTTGAGATAGAGGGTATACAAAGTCTCTAAGCGTAGAGTGTGGTCAAAAAATCTTTCTTGGACTTGCGAGATATGGCGGCGGTTATGTTCCATTCACATTTATATCCGGTTGCATACTAGAGGACAATATATTGATTATCAGGAGTAAAGGAGAGGGAGATCCCCCATTCATTTTGACAATTGAAGGTGGCAAGCTGTGGGGTAGCCCTTTCATCCCAAAGGTGGACGGTATTGCCGAGGGAAGGGGTGACGATGTGATTCCCGTGTGTTGAGAACGCGACGGAATTTACCGTATCTATATGGCTCTCGAGGGTAGCAGGTTGTGAGCCGGCGTGTGCATCCTAAACCCAAATGGTGTTTTCAACGGACCCGACGGCGACATACCTTACTGCCCCTCTGTCCCCCTTCAGCTTATGAACGTGTCTCTTGTCTGAATATCCCAGATTTCAGCGTCGCTAGTATTTGATCCCGCAGAGACAAGGCGATTGCCGCTTGGCCAGATTGCCATCCATACGATCGAATCCATTGAGTCATCCATAGGTGTGGCGATGCGCGCACTGGTATATCGGTGGTTGTGTCATATGACTTGGAGGCAATGTAACTACCACTCAGCGATAACACGACGTATGCGACTTCATTATTATGGTCCTTCAGTTCAATGCTGTGTGCTGCGGTGCGTCCACCCTAGAGTTGAAAAGTTTGGCCATACGCGGACGCTAGGCGGCATCCGCTGGGTGAGAACTTGATGGACTGAACAGCCACGAGGACGTAGATGCGATCCCTAAGTGTAGTTAGATAGGCCCCGGTCTGGGCGTCCCAAATGCTGACAGGACCATCCCTTGAGACAATGCAATCACCTTTGGGCGAGAATACGATGAACCACAACGATGAGGTAGCGTGCAGCGCGGTTCTATGTGCGTAGGATTGCGAATCCCAAAGTCGGACGGTATAGTCGTGAGACCTGGAGGCTACACAATCACCGCTAGGTGCGAAGGCCACATGTGTGACAGCATCGGTGTGTCCCGCGAGGGTGGCAGCGTGTGCATGGGCATGTGTGTCCCATTAGCAAACCGTCTTGTCATAGGACCTTGAAGCAACAAGAGCAGAGCTCGACGAGGAAGCGACGGGATTGACGCAATAGGTATGGCCCGTGAATGTGGCGATGTTTGTAGCAGCACGTGTATCCTACACCCGCACGGTTTTGTCCCACGATCCGAACGCAAGATTGGCACTTTTGGGTGTGAAAGTGACCATCTCTACGGTGTCCCCGTGACCAGAAGCGTATAACAAAGCGTCAAGCGTCCATGATCATTGCAAGCGCGTCCTCTGATGGGTGACCCAACCGCTAGATAGTCATGCAATCAGCGTCAGGAAAAGACTAGCGTGTACCACAGGGACTCACCATCAGCCCCTGCTCAACTGGTTTAATGGAGGGCATTGCACCTTCCAGACGACCAAAGAGACTCAGAATCTCTAGCGAGAAAAATGGCTTCCCACTCAGCAACTTGTCAACTGCGTCCGCCAGCTTTATGGTGGGGTCTCGTGTATACTGTTCCTGTGTCGAAACCTTGCCTAACGAGAACAAAATGCGACGCCCAGTGGTAGCAAGCGTATCGGGGATGCAGCGGGGCCTGTTCATGCAGTTGTTCCCAAAGATCGGGCATATCCGAGTTCAGCGTCGGGAACACGCCAAGTTGGCACATGTCCCACCTGCGCGATCTGCTTACGTCGAGACAAAGGAGAGCTGGCCGCGAGTGCCGTGGCGTAGGGTCGATGAAGAACCGTTCGTCGGTACACCGATTCGGTGTGGCGAGGAAGCCGGGGGAGGATGGATGAATCAACCGGATGTCGCTCTCGTCTTGGGGTATGAAGATGACCGGATCAAGCCTGCTGAGTGTGTTCGTGACCGCACCCGATTTTTGGTTCAGCAGGAGCTCCAAGGATTTGAACGGGGGGAGGGGCATTAAAGAGCCTAAAAATGGCCCTTAGGACTG
>WSTV01000786.1:0-12721 GCA_019632285.1 Tulasnella sp. 332
TGCTGAGGCCCATTTTAGGTAAGAAGTTGTCTGACATTTCCATTGTGACCATGTCGTGGTCAGTTAGGCCCATAGAGGAAGCTTGGCCCTAGACATATGCCCTCTTGGACATGTGTTTAGAGATAAGGATCCTGTCTAGGCAAGATTGGGAACGTGTTCCATCCCTGTTTACTCTCAGCGAAGTCCATATGAACCTGTGTGTCACTGGGTTCTGTTCCCTCCACCTGTCTTCAAGTTGGAGGTTGTGTTGCATCTTCTTGAGCATACCAGTTGATGCATCAGGGGGGGGGGGGGTTTGTTAGATTGTCTGTCTATCACTCCCTCAATATGATTGAAATCCCCCATGAGTACTGTGGGTTTCTTGTTGTCAGTTTATTCTCGAGCTTCTGGTAGAAGCTTAGGGCTGCATTCAAATTGTTGGGAGCATAGATATTCACTATTGACAGTTCTTCAGAGCCTTTCTATTTAAAGCTCAGCCTCTGTGCTCTCCCTTCCACTAGTATTTCATTGGTGAAGGCGGCTTTTCCATTGCTTACTTTGACCTTATCTTTCAGGACAAGTATTATGGTCCTAGCCGAGTGGCTGGTCCCTGGGTTGGGGAAGGCCCAAACTTTCTCATCTGAGGCTTCCAGGTCCTGTGCAGCCTTGATAGACTTGTAGGTTTCCTACAGGAATAAGATACCCCATTTGCATCACCTCATAAGCCTCACAGCTTAAACAAGCTTATTCCCTGTATCTGTTCCTCCATAGGTCTGAGATCTCACCCCCAAACTACGGATTCCCCAGATATTCAGAGAGGCTATCCCCAGCGAAGCATGTTGCTTTGCCAGGGTACAGCCTGGTCTAGAGCCAGAATTGCAGGGTTTAGCCATGTGGCCCCACCAGTTCCCCTGAGGGGGGCTTATCAGGGTGCTTCTCTCTGACTGGCCATTAGGAGATGTGGGTTTCTCTCAATGCACTGGCAACACCTGCGGAGATCCTGTCACAGGTGAGCCATCCTTTGACATATTTGGTGTCTGCATTAGTGTAAGTTGTTGAGTGGTTGAGTCTGGGCACCTAAGTGGCCCAAACCCTGGAAAGACTGTTCAACAGCTGCACTTACTTCATATCTTCTCATGACTTGGTGTCTTGTTTGTCATGGGCATATAGCTCAAGACTTGGTTCCAGGGTATTTGATTTGTCACTTGAGCTTTAGTGATAGTTATGTCATAAAGCATATCTAGGGTACCGGTACAGCATAGGGTGTTTAGGGTATAATGGCCTGTATGTAATCATACTACTAGTCCATGTTATTCAAGTTCTAGGCCCTGCCTTTTTCTTTACTGTCCTTCCTCTCAAGGACTCTATGCTTCTCGACCACCTCAAAGGTGTTAATGTCTAGCCATGTTAGCACCTTGAATCCATTGGGCATCTTCATCTGGGGGAGCACTCCAGGCACCACCCACCATGTGCAGTTCTCCTGAGGGTCAGAAATCATCATGCACAAGGTGCAGAAAGGTGGGGTCTCGATTGAGATGTCCTGCCTCACTATGTAGAGACCTGCTAGGGAGGGCTCAACCTAGCCCTCTAGTTTTGTCATGTCAGGGGTGAACAAGACCCTCCACTTCAGGGTTCTCGCTTCTTCTGGTACTGCTTAAGGTTTAACTCATGGGTCCCACATCTTTAAGGGGGTCCAGTCAAGTTTAATAATACAAAGGGACTTGGGGATCTTCTTCTCCTTATCCTTCCATTCAATGATGTCCTTAAGGGCTACTTCCAGGCCCAAAAGAAACCCCGCCTTGTGGGGGGGGGCATTGACAAAGTTGAGGACCACTCTATTTCTCCAAGCTGTCTGGTCGTGGACCCAGAAGGCTAGGTTGGCTCCCTTGCTCGCAAAGGCAAAGGTGGGGGTAGCTAGTATGTGGCAATGGGCGTTGTGGTTGGCACAGAAGAGGGGGACATGGGGTGAAACCTTGCCATTCATTCTGGTCATCAAGTGAAGCATGTAGTTGCTTTTCAAGAAGTCGGGGATCGCTTTTGGGTCCTTGATGTGTTGTAGCGCTGCCATGAAGTCGTTGGCTTCATCCTGGGTAGGCTAGGGGGGTTGTAGATCGAGATCCACACCCACACAGCTTGGTTGATGTCAGCTGCAATAAAGGTGGCTTTTTGGGTAGGCTTATCCTGGACCATCTCAAAGATGCAGGGGTGGGGCATGTAGCAATCAGTGTGGTTCTGCTTCAGCAGCTTGATGAAACTGAGCGTGTTTCATGACTACGTCACGTCCAAGTACAACTTGAACACAGGCTCTCACTTTATGGTCACAATCTACTCTCCCACAAAACGGACTTCAGAATTACCTCGGGCTTATTTTGGATTTATATTGGACTCTTTCTTATCATGTGTCTCGCTTAGTAAGCCTTCTCTTGCTTAAGCTTGCTTCTCTTCTCTTCTCTTCTCTTCTTTCATCTCACTTAGGAGGTCACCTGTCACTGCCCCACACTTTTGTCCTCGTGTTCTCTCACACTGCCGCGCAGTGTACTCGTGTCATGTTTGTAAGCCTCCACTCTTGTACTCCTATATATACCTGTAGGCGTAGAGGACTTATTCCTCACGCAACGTCTTGTATCCACTCCTCTATTGTACTCCTCCTTCATCCTCCACTCTATACACTGTTGAGCTCCTAGTGCTCCTCAGCGTCTCTTATTCATTATCTTGTCCTTCTCATCGAGCTCCTAGTGCTCGATGTCGTCCAGCGGTTTCCTCAGACCTCTCATTGTGACATTACATTGCGTCAAAACACCGCTCTATGACACCATATGCCAGTACTCCGCTACAACCTTCGAAATAAAGAAACCCCTAACCTCTATATGCACAACATCAGCAGACTGGTACAAGACGCCAACTGTATCATCGCCTTCGCAGTCGAACACAATGACCTCGAAAGGGTCAAGCAAGTATTGCCTGGCAGCTGGGTGATTCAGGAGTATCATCCCTACCCAAAAGTCTGCATACCGTACTACCCAAAGCGCCAACAACTCACGCGTCTCATCCACATCGACAGAACCATCCAGCCAGCCTACCTTTGCGTCGAGCTCGGCATCCAAACCAAAATCCATATCATCCATGCCACCTTCGAAGAACTTGCTAGGTGGGATTAAGCAACCATGCCTCCCCGAATCAACAATACAAACCGCTACCGAGAATCATTAGAACACGACTCAGATAGCGACACTCCCCTCATCATCACATCCCTAACCCCATATCAACCACCAGCAGCACCGATCATCCCAACTATTGCTCTTCTATCTGCAATGGCCACACACGCACCCACCTACGACCAACTACTCGCCCAAATAGCAGCACTGGCGACTCAGGTCGCCCAACTCACCACCAATGTCAACCAACTCGCGAACGTTCCCGCACTACAAGTCGCCGCCCCGGCCATGACTACACATACGCAGTATATATTCACCAGTCTCCCTGGGCCACCAGGCCCATCAATCACGAGTCAGCAAGTAAACCAGCTGCTGCCGAAGGGACCAAAAGTGGCTGTTCCGGAGAAATATGATGGAAGGAAGAGGGGGGACAAGGCTTATGAGTTCATCGCAGCCTGTGAACAATATATGGTGATGTCAGTGCAGCAGTTCACAAGTGACCTGGACCTTGTCAACTGGTCCCTCGGTTACCTCACGGATAAAGCCCAGAAATGGGCACTCATCATCATAAAAGACCTTTCCTCCGCCGCCCCCACTATCAATACTTGGGGCAAATACAAGCAAACATTCAAACACGCCTTTGGTGACCCCGACCGAGAAGCCAAGGCCGAGGCCGCCCTGCGAAACTTGAAGCAAACTAGCTCTGCCACCACATACACCATGGAATTCAGCAAGTTTGCTCACCACATCACCTGGAATGATCAAGCCTTAATGTCGCAGTACAAACTGGGACTAAAGGCAGAGATCAAACTTGCTAAGGCAGCCACGGAATGAGCCAATAACCTCCTCGACTTATAAGAGGAAGCCATCACCATTGACAACCAACTGTTCGAAGCACACATGGAGGAACGACGACAAAACCCTTGCCTGCAAGCACCACCGCCTCGCCCTCAACAACCCCCTCAGCAACCACAGCAACCATGAAATACCAACCCCTACCTGCAGCAAGTACTGAGGGAACGAGCTCAATGCTCGCTCCAGCAACAACAACAACAACAGCAACCTCAGAACCAAGGACGTCCAGGTGCCCCCTGCGATCCCAATGCTATAGAGATTGACCAGGGAGGACGCCGACGCCTGACTGAGGCTAAGAAGCAGCGTAGGAGGCAAGCAGGGGCATGCTTGAGATGTGGGCAGATGGGGCACTTCGCAAGGGATTGCAGGGCCACACCCCTCGCAGTAAATGCTGGGTTGGATCGATGAGCGGAGCCAGCGCAAGAAGGAGATAGGGAGGCCAGGCAGGAAGTAAGGGCTGCAGAGTTAAGGGTGGCAGACAAGGCCACAGGTAGAGCGTTCACAGGAGTAGACGCCCAACGGAACAGGCAGGAAGGCGCAGAGCGCCAGGGAAACGAGTGAGACTGAGGTGCAGTGTCGTGCCACCGTCAGTCCCCAAGTGCTCATCGAACTTTTATGCTCCTCTTTCCACTATGCTGTATGAGTCTTTTCCCCACCATCACCGATTATCATGGCAAACGCCTTCGTCGATAATCAATACATTCATCATGCAAAAAGGAAAGACTCGGAAGCACCTCTGGAAATCGAAGTCATCATAAAGTTTGATCAAGTCGCGATCCCCGCCTTAGCCCTGTACGATGCAGGGGCATCAACAGTATTTATCCACAAGAACCTAATCAAAGAGAATCAACTGGAAGCAATCAGCATCACGCCTTGTCCAGCTTACGCGATCAATGGAGAAGAAATCCAGGAAGGAGGGATTAAACAAACCATCATGGGAGAGCTAGTCATCAAGAATCACAGGAACAAGCAAAAGTTCCATGTCACGGACATCGGGAGATACAATGTAATCCTCGGACTAACATGGATTAGGGAACACCAACCCGACATCGAATGGTCCACCAAGGCCGCTGACCGTATGGTATTCAAATCGAGACACTGCTCACAGAAATGCCTCCCTCAACATATCAACGTGTACAGTGTGGACTCGAGGGCCCCAGGAAGACTGAGAAAGAATGTAGAAACCCTAGTGAGCAATCCCCCCGCAGAGAAGAGGCTCTTGACATTGCCTTCATCACAGAGAATGCATGGAAGAAGCACTCTGTTGACGCCATAGATACTGGTGTGTTTTGGTCACACGAACTTCAACCACTCGAGATCGCAGCAGGACAGTTGCACACGGCAAGGATCGCGGAGCAGGATGACAAGTCCAAACCTAAGAAGGAACCAGCCGAAGCAGTTCCCCCGCAGTTCCATCGCTACCTAGAAATCTTCGACAAGAGAGAATCCCAGGTCCTTCCCCCAACGCGGGACTACGACCTTCGTATCCCCTCCGTTCAAAAAAATCTATGCTATGTCTCCAACAGAGCTCAACGCTTTATACAAATACCTCGATGAGAACCTTCAGAAAGGTCACATCAGACCATCGAAATCACCAGCCAGAGCACCGGTGATGTATATGAAGAAGAAGGATGGAAGTCTCAGACTTTGCGTCGACTACCGAGACCTGAACGCCATGACAGTGAAAAACCGCTATCCACTACCGTTGCCCAACAAAATCATGGATCGAGTTCAAGGAGCAAAGATCTTCAGCAAAATCGACTTAAGATTGGGGTATAGCAACGTTTGAATAGCTGAAGGCGATGAATGGAAAACCGCCTTCAGGACATGATACAGCCACTACAAGTACACCGTCATGCCATTCGGTCTAACCAACACGCCCGCCAACTTTCAGCTCTTTATGAATGACATCTTCCAGGATATGCTCAACCATAAAGTCATCATCTACCTAGACGACATCCTGATCTTTGCAAAGACTCAAGAGGAACACGACGAAATAGTCTTAGAAGTATTGGAAAGGTTGAAGAAGAACAACGTCTGGGCCAACCACTCAAAGAGTGAGTTCAACCTGACCGAGATAGAATACCTGGGGTTCATCATCAACGGGACCACCATGCGGATGGATAAAGCGAAGATAGCAGCAATCGAAGAATGGCCGACACCAAAATCAGTGCACAACATCCAAGTCTTCCTTGGATTTGCGAACTTCTATCAAAGATTCATCCAAGGATATTCGAAGATTGCTCAACCCATGATGGACCTGCTGAAAAAGGGCGAGAAGTTCATCTGGGGAAGCAAACAGCAGGTATCGCTCAAGGCTTTCAAGAAAGCATTCACATCATTGCCAGTACTCGCCTTCCCAGACTTCGAGAAACCATACGTCATAGAAACGGATTCGTCTGTATTCGCACGAGGAGCAATTCTATCTCAAAAAGGAGAAGACAGAAAGCTCCACCCAATAGCTTACACATCTAAGTCACTATCACTGGTGGAGAGAAACTATGACGTCTACGACCTAGAACTCCTCGCCATCTATGAAGCGTTCAGAGACTGGAGACAGTATCTTGAGGGGGCAAATGGACAGACAATGGTCATCACCGACCACGCCAACCTAGAAACGTTCATGACCACCAAGGAACCATCACGTAGACAAGCCAGATGGAGCCTCTTCCTAGCTGGATTCGATTTCAAGATTATCTATCGACCAGGGGTGAAAGCAAGACCCGACCCCCTCTCTCAAAGGCCAGACCATCAGCCAAGGGGGGAAGATGAGAATTTCAAATCAATTCTCAAAAAATCGAACTTCAAAATCAATGCCATGACCTTCTCTGACAAAGAGTTTGTAGAGAAAATAAAGGAAGAACTAGGCAAAGACAAGTCAATGGCTGCTGTACTGGCCTTCCTATGAGCAGAAAAGAGCAATACACCATCAAAGATAAGGGAGAAGATAAGTGACTACTGCTTAGTGGAAGGAGTACTCATGTACAGGCAGAAAATCTATGTCCCACAACACTATAGACTTTGTAAAGAGATAGTGGAATCGAGGCATGATGCCATAACTGCAGGATATCCAGGTAGAGCGAAAACCCTTGAACTCGTATCTAGAACATACTGGTGGCCTTCGATGACCAAGTTCATCAACGAATATGTGGATCACTGCGACGCATGCCTCCGCACTAAAGTGGTGAACCAAAAACCACAAGGCCCATTGCAACCGCTCGAAGCCCTAGAAGGAAGATGGACAGATATAACGTACGACTTCGTGGTCAAACTCCCTATGACGAAGAGGAAGAACGACTCAGTACTAGTGGTAGTCGACCGATTCACAAAAAGAGCTCATTTCATCACGACCAAGGAGACGTCATTGTCACGATGAGGAGGCTGAGAGAACCACTGGACGATGTGCAAGGGGTCTTGGGCAATGGTGAGCACTAGAAGCTCGATGGAGAGGACAATGAGAATGTATAAGAGGACACCGAGGAGCACTAGGAGCTCAACAGTGATAAGTGGAGAGAGGAGGAGAGGAGTACAGTAGAGGGAATGATACAAGACGTTGCGTGAGGAATAAGTCCTCTCCGCCTACTAGTATATATAGGTTACAGGAGTGGAGGATTACAAACATGACACGAGTACACTGTGTGGCGGTGTGAGAGAACACGTGTAGGGAAGTGCGGGGCAGTGACAGGTGACCTCCTAAGCGAGAGAAGAAGAAGATAGATAAGCGAGAGAAGTCTTACAAAGAGAGACACATGACAGAAGTAGGTCCGAAGTAAAACCGATGATTCTCCGAGATAAGTCCGGGTCCGTCCCGTGGGAGAGTAGAATGTGACTATGAAGTGAGAGTCCGTGTTTGAGTTGGACTTGGGCAGGATGTAGTTGTGACAGTCATCAGCGCAGGATACAGCAAAGATGTTCCTGGAGAACGTATGGAAACACCACAGGACACCACTACGAATGGTATCTGACAGAGGAACAACATTCAACTCTGAGTTCATGAAACAACTATACGAATTGATAGGGATCAAACCAAATTTCTCGACTGCCTACCACCCACAGACAGATGGCCAATCGGAAAGGATCAATTCAATCATGGAGCAGTACCTATGACTCTACGTGAACTACCAACAAGATGACTGGGACGATTGGCTAGCAGTCGCTGAGTTCCAATACAACAACTCAATCAGTTCCTCCACAGGAGTCACACCATTCTATGCCGACCAAAGAAGACACCCGACAATCACTCCTCAGACGTTCAATGAGACTAAGGTTCCTGCAGCAGAAGAAATGGCAAAGAAGATCAAAGAAATTGGGGAAGAAGTAAAAGCGATGCTAAAGAAAGCAGAAGAAAGACATAAGGAGTTCTACGATGCTCACACGCAGCAGGTGACTCTGCATCAAGTCGGGGATCGTGTATGGCTAAGCTGAAAGGATAACCTCACCAGAACCGAGGCGATTAAGACGTCAAGACCCTCAGCGAAGCTGGAGCACAGAAGGTTCGGACCATATGAAGTGATAGAGAAGGTCGGAAGGTCAGCTTACCGTTTGCGACTCCCAGATACACTGAAAATACACCCCGTCTTCCATGTATCTCGGTTGACCGCCACGACCAAGGACCCGATCGAAGGAAGAACCAGCCCTCAAGCAGTGAGTACCCCTAGGTGACACCTTAGTAAAACCTTAGATTAGTCCAGGAAAAACTAATCTTACAACTAGGGGAGGGGGGGGGTTCTGGGACTTGTCCTTTAATTGGATCCTTCAAGGTAGCTGTGAGCCTCAATACATGGAAAACTGGGCAAATCTTCAGTGTTTCTCGGAGTTCCAGTCAATAAGCTGTCTTTCCAACCCTCTCAATCACTTTGTATGGTCTGAATCTTCTATGCTCCAACTTGGCAGATGGTGTTGTTGTCTTAGTTGCCTCGATTTCAGTGAGGCTGTTCTTTCAGCTCAGCCATATGCGATCCCTAACTTGATGTGGAGTTGCTTACTGCACATGCCGGTCATAGAATCTTGTGTATTTCTCTTCTACTGTCTTGATGGTGGTCGAGATAGCAGACGATAAGTACAATTGAACTCCATTTTCCCACAGTCTCTTATTTTATAATCACATCTCCATTTCCCACGGTCTTTTCCTCTATAGTCACATCTCTGTTCTCAGAGTTTGTTCTATGTTCTGATTCAGGAGTGTGGTGTGACTAACTCAGTTACTGCACAGCACTTCCAGAATGTTCTCCTTTGTTCTCTACTTGTAAACAAACCCTGCCTTGGTTGTAGAAACAGTATAAGTAGTTAGGAAGTGAGGAGGATTGTTCCTTACTTTGTCTCTTGTTCATCTCTCTGAATAAGAGTGTCTCTTCTCTATATCATACCACTGTACGCTGTCTGCACACCCTATCCCCTGTCCCTCATACATATCCCATCATACCCTGAACCCTTGACATTGTAACCTGCACGATCCCAAGTCCTCAGATTCCCACACTTTCAACACTATCTACTATCATCACCACCAGAGGTTGCTACATCTGCCTTTCCCAGCATTGCCTTTACCTCTTCACCTATCTCCTTGATCTTCCTTGCTATTTCTTCTGCATCAGGTACCTGAGCATCATTGAACACTTGTGGTGCAATTGTAGGGTGACTCCCATTGTCTGTAAAGAAGGGAGGTTAGGTTGGACAAGCAAAGGCAAGTGAGGCCAGGGTTAGTGGTGTGATGAGAAGAAGGATGAAAGTAGAGGCCCTGATCCTTAACATGTAGGGGACTTTCAACTTGACTCTCATCAGTACTTAAAAATATCCTTCTTATATAGGCTAAAGTGGAGGTGAAAATTTTACCTCACTTTACCCTGAGTGTGTGAATGCTTACTCAGAGATAGGATGCTATGGAACTTGTTACAAAGATTATAGAACAAAAGAAGCAAACAAGCAACGATCCATGAGACTAAGCACATGCTTAAGTTATAAATATCAGACATGTGTGATATGTAATAGCCAGGATTCCTGAAACTATGCTGCACTCTGGATTCACAATCTCTGCTAGTACACAGACTTGCTCCTTAAGGGCAAGACCTGAGACACCTCTCAGATGACTTAATGCTGCCCAAGCAAACTCCCAAGCTCTTCCCTTTAGGAAACAATAACCATGTCCCTACATAAAAATCGGAAAAATCCGGTGCTACCTGCTGTGAGATTAGATCAAGGTGCCTGAAGGTGTTAAACACAAAGCCGGCATCAATGTCTGTCCTTTTCTAATTCTTTCACCATCCTTAGGACAGTTATCCCTTGCTGAAGGGGACAGCAGCTGTAATAAAACAGTCATCTTATGTGAACTGTCTCACGGTTTACCTACAGGATCCAGTGTACAATGGACAGGAGTAGTAGCCCAATAATAATACTGAGGCCCTTTGCTACTTCTTTGTATCATGTTTGTATAATGTCACGAAGTGGTCTGAAGGTGAACCGCTGGACGACACACGAGAGGGTTCAGGCGATAATGAGCACTAGGAGCTCGTTGTAGAGGACAAGGGGTAATGAATAAGAGACGACAAGGAGCACTAGGAGCTCAATGTCTAAGATGTGGTGGAGAGAGGAGGTACAAGTGAGGAGAGGGAATACAAGACGTTGCGTGAGGAATAAGTCCTCAACGCCTACTGGTATATATAGAGGTACAGGAGTGGAGGCTTACAAACATGACACGAGTACACTGCGCGGCGGTGTGAGAGAACACGTGTAGGGAAGCGCGGGGCAGTGACAGGTGACCTCCTAAGCGAGAGAAGAGAAGAGAAGCTTAGCTGACAAAGAGAGACACATGATTAGAAGTTAGTCCGAAGTAAAACCGATAATAGTCCGATATGTCTCCGAAGTCCGTTCCGTGGGAGAGTAGAATGTGACCATAGCAAAGAGCCCGTGTTGTGTTTTGGACTTGGGCGCGACGTAGTCGTGACATATAAATAGGGGTGAATGTCACAGTATTCAAAAACACAATAATAACTAGGTCCTAAAGACCCTTTTGTTGCTAGAACACACCCCACCTACTCTTACCAGATGCTGAAGCATAAGGTTTGAGCTCTGAAGTTAGGGTTAGGTTAAGGTTGGGTTTGGTTTTAAACTAAACATTCCAAGCATTCAATGCCATGTATTGAGTAGATGATCTGCCACAACTGTGGGGTCATCAAATCCAACAACAGCCTTTCTCCACACCAATACTAGATCACCAAGATTTCTCCTACATTTCCTAGATATGATCAGGTGTCTATTCAAAAGCTTACCTAATGCTTCCACTTCCATTTTGGAATTGTGCATGTTTTTCTCAACTTCTAAGTCAGCTTCAGATACAAGTCCACTGCTTAGTAAAGAAAAAGTGTGCTTATGTTTCTGGAAGTTTACTCCAGCCTCATAAAACCTGCTGTATTGCTCCAACCAGGATTGACTAGCTGAAGGGCATTTGGGTGGTGCAAATTCTTGTGCCTACTGCTTTATAATCGTTAGTCAAATTACCTAAATATTGATAAAATCCCATACCGGATTAAACTGTATCTTTAAGATGTGAATGGGTGCTACTTCTCCTTTTCTAGTCTCTAATCTAGATTGCCAACATTTATTAGCATGCTTTTTTAGCCAACTGTTTACCAGGTGTAAAGGGTACCCACACATAATGTATATGTTCCTCAACTCATATATAGTGTCTAAATAGTGCTGCCTAAGGGATGACAGGGTAGCCAGTCTCAATATCTCACCAATAAAGGTCCCTCTCTTAACATCAAAGTGACCATACCTAAGCCAGGTTGTCATGAGTCACTAAACCTAAGCCTAATGTTAATCACACTTCTAAGCCTTTGCGTAACACCCAGAAATTGTCACCTAGGAGCCATCTACATCTCTGATCTCATTGCCAGACATGTTCTAAATGACTATAGCTACTATCTCATCTGCTATTGCTATGATGAAGCCTATGTCCTCTGAATCTTCCTCTACTCCTACATCCTCACATGAGCAGAAGGCCAGTGTCAGTTCACAGGCAAATGGCTCAGTGTCCTACATATTATCAATCTTGCTAAAGATCTTTGCCCCCTGCACCCAATCCATTATCTCATTGGGAAGCAGTAACAGGTACCGGTTCTTCACAGTCATCACATTGAGGTCTTGATAGTCAACACAGAATTGCAGACTACCATCTTTCTTCTTCATGTACATTACTGGAGCTCCAGCTGTCACAAAGTGGATACCGAGATAACTGCTGGATGATGATGACAAAGGTAGCGGCAATGAGGAGCACTAGGAGCTTGACGAAGAGGACAATGAGATGTATAGAAGAACTCAAGGAGCACTAGGAGCTCAATGAGTATGAGTGGAGGGAGGAGGATACAATGAGTAGAAGGAATACAAGACGTTGCGTGAGGAATAAGTTCTCTACACCTACTAGTATATATAGAAGTATAGGAGTGGAGGCTTACAAACATGACATGAGTACACTGCACAGCGGTGTGGGAGAACACATGGGTAGAAGCGCAGGGCAGTGACAGGTGACCTCCTAAGCTGTAAGATCAGCTCTTCCTGGACTGATCTGGAATTCTACTAGGGTATCGCCTAGGGGTACTCACTACTTAAGGACTGGGATAGGGCTTATGGATTTGGAATAGAGCTAAGAGCTGTTTGGAATATTGAAGAACTGTTATACGAGTTGATTGCGATGGGGATCCTCCTACTGAGAGTCCCCTCCTATTTATACATGAATATCT
>WSTV01000787.1:0-12712 GCA_019632285.1 Tulasnella sp. 332
CCCGTGGTGTGCCGCTGTTGCCGACCGTGTCGCTGATCCGAGCCTCGCCGTCCGTCCTGTGTCCTCAGGAAGTGAGTCCCGTGGTGTGCCGCTGTTGCCGACCGTGTCGCTGAGCTGAGCCCTGCCGTCCGTCCTGTGTCCTCAGCGAGTGAGTCCCGTGGTGTGCCACTATTGCCGATCGTGCTGCTGATCCGAGCCTCGCCGTCCGTCCTGTGTCCTCAGCGAGTGAGTCTCGTGATGTGCCGCTGTTGCCGACCGCGTCGCTGATCCGAGCCCGCCCTCCGTCCTGTGTCCTCAGGAAGTGAGTCCCGTGGTCTCTGCTTCGGTTGGCTGCTGCCACCGCCTCTTTGCTTTTCGGATATCTATTAACTTGTGCTACTGCTTTGTAGATTGCAAGTATACTTACAATACTGCAGTTTTTCCCAGCCTCTCTCACTATATCGCTTCTATAGCCTTCAGGTTTCACATCCGCCCTAAGCTCCGCAGTGGGATGCAGTCACTCTGTACGTCATTACTGCGGCCGGAACATATTCTATAGATCCATCTGACAACTTCCATTATGTAGCCAACCATGCGGTGTCGAATCCTAAGCCTTGTGGCCGGTATGCCTAGCTGACTTTGATTGGAGGCACATACTACCTCAATCCAGCTATTTCTGTTTGTTAGGTGCCATCATCGTTGCCGATTACTGCTTCTGGCTCTCCGCTCGTGATCATATGTCAGTGCTCCCAGAAGCGCACCTGATGGATGTGCTGCATTTAGGAATTACGGCCTATCAAAAGGAGCATCAAGGGCACGTGATTGGTGCTATTCACGATATGGCAGCAGTGACAACCGAAGAGATTGCGTAGCTCGTTTTGCACTATTGCCTGCGTATGTCATAACGCCTATGCCCTTCATTCTTTAAACTCATGCATCATCATCTCTCATTCAGCCCGCCCAGCAGCTATGGTGATAGCTTAGCTTTTATGGGACTGCTGTTGTAGCTGATATCCAAGACTTGAAATATTGAAATACTCTTATATTCATCTTGTGCATGGGACAGTAGATGATCGTATATCTAGCTAATTAATATGTCGGCCTGTATCATATGGCACAGTTTGTAAGCCCATAATTCTGAGGATATGTGTCATGACCATATTTGTGACAGCACTCGCCAAGTGACTCAGACTCGTCCCAATCCAGTGAAGTGCCTGAAGCAGAGAGGCACACGAATCAACTCAACATCCGTTGTGAAGAACTCCACACCTAGCTACAGCACACACAAAGTGACTAGGCACACACCTCTCTACCTAATACGTACAAGAACACCCTGATTCATTCAAACCTGGCACACTGGTCTGACTTTGCTGTCAAACATCACAACTAAATATCCCTCACAAAAGCTCAACTATCAGAAGCTAGGACCATTCAAAATCATTGCTGCACAGGGTTCATGTGCCTTCAAGCTTGAACTGCCACCCCCTATATACCTCCTCCATCCCACATTCTATGTGTCCCTTCTCAAACCCTACCATGACCCAGCCAAGACCCCAGTTTGTGTTGCACCTCCCCTAACCCCAATTGCTATCACTGATGATAGTGCAACATGGCTTGAGGTTGACACACTACTCAACGTTCAACACATAGGACAGCATACAGACTACCTCATCAGATAGAAAGGACACCCTCAACTTGATGACACCCGGATTCCAATATATGATCTATCCACAGAACTCAATGACAACATCACCAAGTTCCATTGCACACACCCAAAACTCCCTCACCTGTCAGCACAAGACATTCAACTTCACTATGGTATTATAAATATCCTGGAGACCAACCTCACTACTTGCTCAGGAAGAATATCCAAACTGGGAAAAGGGGGATGATGTTATGCACATGCCTGTTCCTGGCAGCTACTGCCAGGTGGATTCCTTACTTGCTGTCTGCCCTGTTATAAACTCATTCTTATTGTTGTTGTCTGCACTATTGTAAACTCACCTCAATGTCTATATTTTCATCTGTCCATATACTTATGGTAGGCTGTTCTCTCTTCAGGATAGCATCAGATTAATCTCATCACTACCTCATGAATTCCTCATGCCCTGCCTGCTCTCTTATCCCTTATCCCTTGTCTCTTGTTCTTACCCTAGTCCCACATCTGTCCTTATTCCTGTGAGGTCACTCATACTGGACAAGCCTTGCATTATATGCCCCCCACCACTGGTGTTCTCTATAGACAACTTGTTTTAAGGTGAGTCAGATGCAACCAATGGCTCTAGTGTATAACATCTAAATGGCTGCTTTCTCAGTAAATTTATTAATCTACCTACAGAAATGGTGGCAACTCCACCACAGCAGTCCTTGTTGAACAAGCTATGGACTAAGAAGGAGAAAGGGAAGAAAGTGGGACAAGATGAAGATGCTATAGACGTTAATGGTAAGCAGTGCATGAGTAACTTAGAGTGTGATAAGCAAGGCAGGAGCTCATGTGACAGCCATGGCAGATCCGCCTATGAAGAAGACTAAGAGCAAAGTGGTCAAAGAAGTGGATAAAGACCCAAGTCAGAAGGCTCTTCAGAGTTTGGCTTCTATTAATCTGATGCTACATTTCTGGGTAGGTCCCATCACATCAAAAGCAAAGAGATGATGACATGCTGGCACATCCTTTAGTGTCAACATTCAAGACTACCCCTTTAAAATCTAGTGAACCAACAAGCTTCAAACCAAAACCATCTACAAAGAAGCAGAAAGTGATGAAAGCTGTTGAAGCTCCCAATTGTGAAGCTTCTGACCTGGAGTCTGCTACTTCAAAAGTTCAATCTGAATATGCCACCTCAGAACCCTCAGGGAACAAAGCTACAGAAGAAGATGAAGAGGAATCAGAACTGGAAGATAACAATTGAGAAAGAAACCTCAGCTGCAGCGGCTAAGCTTGCTAAGAGGCAGCTGCTCCTGAGTGTCAAACTCAAAGGTGTTATTTAGAAGACTGGCAAGTCAATACCCTATGCTGCTTTTGCTCATGCATTTGTTGTCATCAAGGCTACAACCAAGCAGCTGGAAATCACAGCATTGCTAACAGCATTTCTCCTCATTACAATCAAATAGAGGAAATCAAGAGATTCTGAGTCTATTAGGCAGGTGGTCTACTTGTGCATCAATCAAGTATAGAAGGTTTCTGCCTTTTGGATATGTCATTTAACTTCATTGTTGTCAAATGGTTCTGTCCCAATTTTATGGGTGTGGAGCTTGGTATTGTTGAATCTCTCCTGGTTAAAGCAATTGCCAAGTCCACAGGTCACAAGCCAAAGAAGGTCAAAACAGACTTGAAGAAGGAAGGCAATCTTGGCCTCATAGCCATGGTGTGCCCCATCAGCTTCCTTTGTGCAATTCACTTGCTAATGCACCAAATTTTCTAGAATTCAAAAGGTTTGTGAAGGTTGCTCTTCAAGCCCAAGCCTCTGACTGTCCCATTTATGTTTTTGAAACTTGAGAAGATTGCAAAGAGCACTAGGCATTTGGTGAGGAAAGGATTCGACCCCTTATCCCCAGCAACTTGCTTATTGACAGGTCTTTCTATCCATAGAGTGTCACAACTTTGTCCTGTTCTAAGTCTAACTCAAAACACTGGCTCTCCCTCTATGGTCACATTCTACTTTTCCATAGACTCGGACCTCAGACTATCTTCAGTTTTATCTTAGACATTATTCTAATTATGTGTCACTCTTAGTAAGCCTTCTCACTTAATATTCTTCTCTTCTCTCACTTAGAAGGTCATCTGTTACTGCCCCACACTTCTACTCCACATATCCTCCCACACCACTGTGCAGTGTACCCATGTGATCTTTATAATCCTCTACTCATATAACCTATATATACTGGTAGGCATTGAGGACCTACTCCTCACACAACATTTTGTATTCCCTCTTTACTGTACTCCTCTCTCACTTCTACTCCCTCTTCAGTGTCAAGCTCCTAGTGCTCCTCACTGCCTTCTATACATTTCCTTGCTTCCTCATCAAGCTTCTAGTGCTCGTAATCATCATTCAGCAGTTCCGTCAGCCTCCATTGTGACATAGAGCCAAGCTAAGAAAATAGCAATTATTACAAAACCTTTTGCCACATGTCAAGGGATGGAAGCCAAATATATCATCCAGTTGTTAGAAGGCAAATTATGCATATGTCTGGTGGAGCAAACTATCTTGATTGCTCTTGCTTATGCTGTGGTCCTTAGCAGTGAGTTATATACAATCCTGTTCAAAAGCATCATGACCTGATGAGAGTTTGGCATAGATAAACTTAAGCATGACAGTGAGCAGCAGCCAATCTCAAAGCAGGCTCAAGTATGCTCAAGTCTGTATACAGGCCTGTTTCCTACTGCTTTCCTACTGACAATGGCTAAATGTCACTCACCATAGTGAAATCCTGATATATGACCTTATAATCCCTGCCCTCCTTGACCACAATATCAAACCCCTGAATTAGCCTTGCAAACTCACCCCAGGAATACCTGTCAAGCCCATACTTGCCAAGCCAACCAAAGCAATCAGAGAAGTCCTCAACTGCAAGTACAAATACAATAGTGAACAGGTGTAGGTTCACAAGCTACCTGATGGCTCTGTGGTGGTCTTCTCTCAAAACAGCAAGGATACAAGCAAGAAGTACCTGGACATGGTGGAGCAACTTCTGAAATGGATCTCTGAGAGTACATAGAGATTTGTCTTGTATGCTAAGGAGGTTGCTATTGACAAAGTGACAGGGAAGTTATTACTGTTCAAGGAGCTGAGCAAACAGAAATGCAAGGATGTAAAAGTAGAGGACATTTAGGTTCAGGTATGCTTGTTTAGATTTGACCTGCTTTTCCTGAATGGCAAGGTAAGAGTCTTCATGTTCTCCATATATGTGATGATTGACTGACATGACTGTTGATAATCAGCCCCTCTTGCAGAAGACACTCTCCAAATGTTGTGAGCTGCTTTTCTAGGCCTTTGTTCCTATTGAAGGAGAATTCAGCTTTGCTACATCTTTAGACTCAGAATCTATTGAGGATATCCAGATGTTCCTGGAGCAGAGCATGAAAGAGAGATGCAGGGGTCTCATGGTCAGAATGATAGAGAGTATGGAAAGTTACTATGAGCCATCATGGAGAAGTGTTAACTGGCTCAAGGTGAAGAGTACTATAATTGATGCTAAGAACCCCTCTCACTGATTTGTCTACCCCTCAGCTCAAAAAAGACTATCTCTCTGGAGTAGGCAACTTGCTGGCCTTAGTAGTTGTTGGAGCCTACCATGAGAAAGGCAAATACACCAATGTCCACAGCACCTATATTCTCGCTTGTTACAACATAGACATAGAGCAGTTCTAAACCATTGGCAAAATTGGTACTGGATTCTCTAATGAAGTGCTCACCACAAATTAAGCAGAGCTAAAGCCTTTAGGGATTGGAGAAAAGCTGAAAGGTGACATTAATGTGGGAGGTGCAAAGCCAGATGTCTGGCTGAAGCCACAGGTTGTGTAAGAGGTCCTAACAACAGATCTAAGCTTCAGCCCAATTTATCCTGCAGCACAAGGCCTAGTGTATTTTCTGGGTTGTCATTCCAGTTATGATCTAAAGATCCTGACTATGCTATATAGGCAGATAAGAAAGGGATCTCATTATGTTTCCCCAGGTTGATCTGCAGTTGTGAAGACAAGGGGCCTGAAGATGCTACAGGTCCAGAGTAGGTGGGTTTTGCCACACCCTGACCCATCTTGCCATTCTGATACTTGATCACACCCCAGATTGCTGAACTTTATCAGAGGCAAGCTATCACAATGTGGACTGAAGGACCACTGGATGACAACAAGAGCAGTGGTAATGAGCACTGGAAGCTTGATAGGGAAGATAATGAGATGTCTATAGAGACAACAAGGAGCACTAGAAGCTCAATGACAATAAGTGGAAGATGAGGGAGGAGTACAAGAGAGGAGTGGATACAAGATGTTGTATGAGGAGTAAGTCCTCTACACCTACCAGTATATATAAGTTACAGGAGTGGAGGACGACAAATATAACATGAGTACACTGTGTAGTGGTGTGGGAGGACACATGGAGTAGAAGTGCAGGGCAGTGACAGGTGACCTCCCAAGTGAGAGAAGGCTTACTAAGAGAGACACATGATTAGAATAGAGTCTGAGGTTAAACTGAGATTAATCCGAAGTCTGTGTCTGTGGGAAAGTAGATTGTGACCATAGGGGAAGAGCCTATGTTTGAATGGACTTAGGCAGGACAAAGTCATGACACTGGTGCCAAATGTGTGTCTCATTTCCCAGACTACTTTGCCTATGGTCATAAATCATTCTTTATCTCCAAAAGGTGTGCTCCTTTCCCTGGATATGAAGGATATTAAAGGCAAGAATGTCATCCAATATTTTTGCAGTCACAGACATGGTCAAGAAGCACATGAGTGGAACTAGTGGCACCTTATATTCATAAGCAAAGCATATTATCAGAGCTGCATCATTGTATTCAGTGCAAGTCATTGTCTAGGGTCTTCTTCAGTGGCCTAATAAGTCATTAACTTCTGGTGGCCTTAGACTGCACACAAATAGACCCTGAATAATCAGCATCAGCTACCCAAGATGCTTAATCCTCTTGAGCACACTATGCTCTGAAGGATATACAGGATTGTGCTCAACCATGCCCATTGAAATAGGTACCATCACTGGAATGCTACACATTGTTCCTCCTAAGCTTGGCTCCTTACTCTGCTGCTTAGCTCCTATCACTTGAGTCCAACAACTCACCTATCCATGTCACAACTGCATCAAGCCCCATCTGCATTCTGGAATAAGATAAAAAATGCTTCAGACTTATTACATCTCTCAACTGAATTACTTCCAAAGGCCCTGGATGGTCTAACAGATAATGAGGTGGCTCCAACAGCCTTGAACAAACCAGCAGATCATGGAGTTGTTTATAAGCTGATTGATGACATCCAGGGCACAATTCAAGACTGACAAATGTATGGTGTCTATCAATAATACCTCATCCTATCTTGATCTCTCCCCATTGTATGGTGACTCAGGAGCAGCCCAGAAATGTGTGAGGGTGTTAGATAGACAAGGAGTGCTGTTTGAGGATATGTTTGCAGATAACCAGCTGTTGTTGATGCCTTCCTTGACTCTGGCCTTGTTGATCATCTTTTCATGAAACTACAAGTAAAAGAAGCTGCATCGTTACAAGCCTGACATGGAATAAGCTCATCTGTTGAAATTAACAGCTATATCACAACAAAGCTGCTACAGATCAATCAATAGGGGATTGTAAGATTAGGTTTTCTTGGATTGATTTAAAGTTTTATTAAGGTATTACTTAGGGGTACTCACTGCTTGAGGACTGGGATAGAGCTGATGAATATAAGCTAAAGGCTGAGGGCTGGCTTGGAATTGAAGAACTTGTTATATAAGATGATTGCAATGGGGAGCCTCCTACTGAGAGTCCCCTCCTATTTATACATGAATATCTATGAATGATGTCATGGTACCATCATAGCTTTAAAGGAGGTGATTTATGGAGCAAGGGGTGCTCGACTACCTCCTTTGATGGAGCCATGCTTTTAAGTGACTGGAATGCTGACTGATTCCTTTTAGAATGTTCTACAAATATCTAGCTCCATTTATGATGTCATGAATTAGACCTAAGTCTATAATGATATCATGAATTATCTCCTTTCTGCAAGGAGTAATGCAGTTGCTTCCCAACTGTGGGAATATCTATTGTTCAAGTGCTAGACTGAGTGCTAAAGTGAACTGTTTTACATTGCTGTGCAGATACCTTCCTTCCATGGGAATGTCTATTGTTCGAATGCTATAGTGGGCAAAGCTGGGCAAAACTAGGTGCTAAGGCAAACTACCTGACAGGAACCTATCACAATCCTCCCCTGATTAATGACTTAGCAGCACTCATAAGTCAAGACAATGTGATATTTGATATAGCACACCCATCTACTCTATTCTTGTTCCTATTTGTATCTAATTGGGATGCTGTCAAAAGGCCCATCTCATCAAGATATCATTATAGGCTTGGGTCCAACTTATGACATCAAGAGTGGAGCTAATCATTCATAGAATATTCCAGAAGGAACCAGTCAGCATTTCAGTCATTTAGAAGCATGGTTCCACCAGAGGAGTTATCTGAGCACCACTTGCTCTACAAACCACCTCCTATGAAGCCATGATCATAGCATGATGTCATTAGTAAATATTCATGTATAAATAGGAGGGGACTCTCAGTAGGAGGCTCCCCATTGCAATTACTTGGTATAATAGTTCTTCAAACCATACAGAGCCAGTTCTTAGCAAGAGAGTACCCCTAGGCATCACCTTAGTGAAAACTTAGATTAGTCCCTGAAGAACTAATCTTACATGAAGCAGATGTCCCCTTTTTTACCCTTTAAGTGGATTGTCTATGCTCTTTTCTAGGTAATGTGGTGTCTGTCATATTCAATTTACTCTACTGCTGGCATGTGATAATATCTGCTCCCAATGCAGCATGGACTGAAGACCTGATGCTGAAGATTTTTCCTGACACCCTATGGGATTCAATCACAACCACCAAATTTCATCAACAATTCCAAGGGCCCTGCCTTGCAGCCACTGCCATGTCTCCCAAGGGAGCAGATGTCCAACCAGCTGCCTTCATACAGTCTAACTTAGTAGGTGGTGTGTTCAATAGCCCCACAACTAGAACTGTGTGAGGTTTAGCCTCCAGGTTTAGTGCTGCCCCACCAAGCACATGGACATTTAATGGTCTGAAATGGGATCTACAGACTGGGTGATCCAATGATAGTGCTCTGGCAAATATCTTGCAGAATGGGACAGAGACTGTGGCCCAAGCATTCAGAGCTAAGGGTACACTAGATATCACTTGTTACTGCCCTGCACTTCTCAACCTCATGTTCTCTCACACTGCCATGCAGTGCACTCATGTTATCTTTGTAACCCTCCACTCCTGTAACCCTATATATACTAGTAGTGTCATGACTTCATCCTGCCCAAGTCCAATCGAACATGGGCTCTCCCTATATGGTCACAATCTACTTTCCCACGACGCGGTCATCAGCATTACTTCGGACTATTCTCGGTTTTACCTTGGACTCTTTCTAATCATGTGTCCTGCTTAATCAGCCTTCTCTCACTTAACTATTCTTCTCTTCTCTCGCTTAGGAGGTCACCTGTCACTGCCCCGCACTTCTCTCCTCATGTTCTCCCACACCGCTGCACAGTGAACTCGTGTTCTGTTTGTAAGCCTCCACTTCTGTACTCCTATATATACTAGTAGGCGTAGAGGACTTATTCCTCACGCAACGTCTTGTATTCTCTCTTCTACTGTACTCCTCTCCTACCACTCCACTTATCGTCATTGAGCTTCTAGTGCTCCTCGTCGTCTCTTATTCATCTACATTGTCCTATCCCTTGAGCTCCTAGTGCTCATTGTCATCCAGCAGCTCCTCAGATCTCTCATCGTGACAAGTAGGCATAGAGGACTTACTTCTCACACAACATCTTGTATTCCCTCTTCCCTTCTATTCTCCTCTCCTCTCCTCTCCACTTACATACACTGAGCTCCTAGTGCTCTTTGTATTCTCTCATACATCTCTTGTCCTCTTCCTTGAGCTCTTAGTGCTTGCCCATATTAACCAAGTTGTCATCCAGTGGTTTGTCAGCTCCACTCATGACACTCCTCCTCTACTGTACTCCTTCTCCTCCTCCTCCTCCTCCTCTCTCCCCACTTACCTACATTGAGCTTCTAGTGCTCTTTGTAGTCTCTTATACATTGTTGTCCTCCTCATTGAGCTCCTAGCGCTCACTATCACCTTCCTTGTTGTTGTCCAGTGGTTCCTTCAGCCTACTTATGACACCCTCTCATACTCCCTCCTACTCCTAACCACTCATCACTGTTGAGCTCCTAGTGCTCCTTGGTGTCTCATATTCATTATCATTGCCTCATCTCCTTAAGCTTCTAGCACTACCTCTTGTTGTAGCAACCTCTGTCAGACTCAAGGTAGATAGTAGTTGAGAATATGGGAAGCCTTTAGAATCAGACATACAAGTTGTAAGGGCAAGGGTTTGGGGTACTGAGTCAGGGTTTGGGGATCAGAGGATGTAGGAGGAGAGACAAGGGAATAGTTGTGCAGACAGTGCATAGTGGAGGTATGAGAGTATAAGAGTTAATTTCAGAGGGATGAGAATAGGAGGTGAAGTGAGGAACATACCTCCTCACTTCCTAGCTACTTATACTATTTTACAAGGAGGCAGTGTTCAATGACCGATACATAGAACATCAGTGAATATCCTGGAAGCTCAGTAACACAACTGAGTCAGTGATGTAACGCATAGCCTTCAAAACATAGAATGAACCATGAGAATGGAGGTGTGATAAAGGATGAGACTGTGGGAATGGAGTTGTGATCATAAAGAAAAGGCCATGAGAAATAGAGATGTAATAATAACAAAAGAAACCGTGGGATAGTAGTGTTCAAATGTACTTGGCGTGAACTGTTTCAACAGTGGTTGTGACACTCGTCTTGTGATTGTCATCCAGCAGTCCTTCAGCCCTCTTTGTGACACTCCTAGTGCTCCTTATCATCTCCCTCAATCTTATCATTGTCCTCTTCATCAAGCTCTTAGTGCTCATTGTTGTCTTTGCTTCCTTCCAAGTTGTCTAGCAAGTTGTCCTATGGTTTCCCAGTGCCTGATCCTGACAGCACAATATTTTCCTTCTGTCATGACCACCATCAAGACAGATACGCTAAGTACATTATTGAACCCTATTGTCCCACAGTCTCTTTCTTTATGATCACATCTCTGTTCCCACAGTCTCTCCTTCTATTGTCACTTCTCCGGTTCTCATGGTTCACTCAATGTTCCGATTGTACAGGTGGTGCAACTGACTCAGTTGTTGTGCAGCCTCTCTAGAATGTTCTCCTTTGTTCTTTAACTATAAACGAACACTGCCTCACTTGTAGATAGGATATAAGTAGCTAGGAAGTGAGGAGGATTGTTCCTCACTTCGCCTCTTGTTCTTCCCTCTGGAATAAGAGTTCTATTCTCTCTGCCAAATTCATTGTGCGCTGTCTGCACACCGTGTCCCCTGTCCCTCGTCCATATCACACTGTACCCTGAACCTTTGTACCCAGAACCTCTGATGTTGTAACTTGTACGTCTTCAAGTTTCCACATTCCCACGTCTCCAACACTATCTACTCTCGTCTACAATAGAGGTCACTACACCTTCTACCTCCATATACTACTAACCACCCTTGCTCAGGCTTGCTCTTTGCTCAAAAACCACACCATGAAGACTGTGTATTTGGCAAAATAAATTATCCTAGAAATCAAGAATAATAAAAATCTAATATAAAACACCCACATCTACAAGATTCAAACTTGTGCCCGGAAACCTGAAGAGATACCCGGTCCAATGGGTCCTAATCTCTCGGGTTAACCACTCCACCAAGATGCCTCCTGTTCAGGACCCACAGCGTGGCATTTATGATGTAAGAGACTTCTCGAGGATGAACTACAAAAAGAAATTCCTGCACGCTGGGTTGAACAACGGACCTCCCCATGTATGCATACAAGTGGGACGCGCTACCACTGCGCCATACAGGAGACTACAGCAATTTGTGCCAGGTTTACGTCTAGCAACATAGACAGGATCATTTAGGCCCAATAGGGCAGTACATTGCGAATATGCTTAGAAAGGAAGACATGTCAAGGTCAAACAATGAACAGAAAACAAACAAAAAAAAGCGATGAAATGGGAGAAATCCAAGTGGTGAAAATATAGCAGGCCCACACGAACAACCTAACGTTGAAGTCGGCAGGTTCCATCTAGCGGATGACCTCATCACGCCCGAGAAAGTCCACAATGCCGTTACGCTTGTCAGTGGCCTTCATCTTTGGGAAAGCGTGCCAGAAGCGAAGAGTTTCGTCACCAGCACCGGTGACAATGGTTTCACCGTCGGGAGACATCGCGAGGTACAAGACACGACATGTATGGCCAGAGAGGGTCGCTGTGGTGTCCATCGAGGGATAGCGCCATATGCATACCTAGCAGAGACGTGTTAGACCAGGATGCTCAAAACATAAGCTTATCCCTTACTCACTTGGTGCTGCGCTTTGGTGGACGAATACCCATGTGTAGAGACGATCTCGTTCGTTGTTTTTGACCATGTGAGATTGCATATCTGGCGTACATGCGAAATCTCGTCAGTTCAAGCTTCAAAAAAAAAACTGTTCGCCCGGTCAAAGACGACGAACCTGGCTGCCGGTATCGAGCCAATTGACCAGCTGCCCATTCGCTGTATTCCAAGTGCGAATAGTCTTATCCTGCGTGCCACCGCCGCTAACTAATAGGCCACTGGTGTGAGGACTCCAAGCAAGAGCCTTGACAGCCGCCTGATGCTCATGGAACCTCCAAAGCGGTTGGGCGTCCAGGTCGGAGCTCGCTCCATCCCGAGGTGTCCGTATCGCATTCCTGCCCGCCCCACGACCGCACCCTCCCATCCAAGTTGCATCCCAGACGAGGAGCTTGTTGTCGTTCCCGCCAGAAGCTAGCTGCGTCCCTTCCGAGTTCCACTTGAGACCGCATATCTCCTGTCTGTGTTCCGATAGGCGGAGATATGAGTCTTCCGGGGCGCGTAGATCCCTGTGGACAATGGTATGATCGCGCGAACCAGATGTA
>WSTV01000788.1:0-12698 GCA_019632285.1 Tulasnella sp. 332
CCTTGTCTCTAATATATTATCGATTCACTTGGACTCTTCCCCCCTCATCTGCTCTGCCAGTGAGGACTTGCCCATTCACCCACAGTGTTGCATGATGACCACGCCATGAGTCTGAACTTTAGGCTTAGGTTTAGTGACTCATCGACTCTAGGCTTAGGTTTAGTGAGTCACAACAACTAGGCTTAGGTTTAGTGAGTCATAACAACTAGGCTTAGGTTTAGTGAGTCATAACAACTAGGCTTAGGTTTAGTGAGTCATTGTGGCAATGCACACAAATCTCCTCTCAACTATCGTTCACATCTGGTTATTCTATCGTCCTTCATCTACGGTCCATTTCCTCATTTTATTACCATTCATCTGTCTTCATCCATTCATGATTGATTCATGTTCTAACCACAGTGTAGCGCACAACCATGACTGAGGTCTGTGCGCATATTTGTGTTTGTCTATTTCTACTGACAGCATGACAGTGGTGGAGTCCTTATCGATTTATCATCTGAACTCCATCACTTGATTGTGCTGTCAGGTAATGTTTTATTTTTGTACTTTTATTATCATCGATTTATCGTCTGAACTCCATCACTTGATTGTGCTGTCAGACTCGTCCAGTTGCATCAATCCTTAAGTCTAACAGGTTGTGGGCCCAGACCTCACCTAAATTTTCTTTCACTGCAACAAATCGGTCACAAACAGTTCAGATTTTAATCTCAACTATCCCAAAAACTTCTACCCCTACTATATGCCAGCCGATCGACGCATTCTCCGCCCTCGCTATCGACAAGCAAACAAAGTCTACGTGTCTGATCTCATCGCTGATTACGCACTCACCAACAATACCTTATTCGTTATTGTTGACACCACACACGTCGAACAATTCATCAAAATCATTCCAACAGCATACGTTCATTCTCACCACGTTCACCATGTCGAAGGACTCAATCAACTTAACCGAACCATTATCATCCTTCGACACCGTCCTTTCGGTCCCCAACGAGGTCTACTACAGCGACTACAATATGGGCTCTACAACTACAACGACTTCATTCAAGAAATCCCTACGTCCCTTTTCAACAACCGTATCTAGAGCAACATGCCATCCACAACCGACAAGGTAGTTGTTTTAACTAAAGGAAATTGGGATGCATGGGAGTCATATGTAGAAGACACTTGCCTGAGCTCAGGACAACTTGCTTGGAAGTGTTTGGAAGGTAGCGATTGGGCAGAATCGGTCGTATCCACAACATCGCCCACCGAGTTCGAGCGTAAGGAACACTTAGAATGGGAGAAGTCTCAGAACGCTGCCAAGGGAATCATCCGATCATCAATATCGGAACCAAACAAGAGGCTCATCAAGGGAATGGCAGCCTTCAACGCCTATGCTGCGCTCAAAGCAGCTCACAACTTATCCACGGGAGACCGTCAATACCAACTACTTCAGACCTTCGCTTCCATCCACCAAACTCACAAGGAGAACCTCCCAGAATACCTATCACGCAGTCAGGTAGCCAGAGACCATCTCCTTGCTGCTCTACCAACAACTGCCACAGCAGCAGACCTACTCAGCACGATCGTAGCCTTCTTCTTGCTACAAAACCTTGAGGACACCAAAGAGAATCAGTCATTAAGAGACACGCTTCAACGTACGACCAACATCAGCGAAGCAACACTCGAGACTGCTTATAGGAAGGAACAAACCTCGAGGACAACCAATGTGATAGTCGCCAAACAAGAGTCAGCAAAAAGAACTTGAGTTATCGCCGCAGCAGCCAAAGAAGACAATAGCAACAGCAACAACAACAACAACAACAACAACAACAACAACACTACCCGCAAACCATGCGGTTCTCATCCCCCATGCACACACTGTTCGCAAACGTCCCACAAGGCTGAAAACTGCTGGTCGAAATTTCCCGAGAAGAAGCCTGAATAGGTGAAGATGAGGGAGGATATCCAGAAGAAGGAAAAGGAAGCCAAGCAACGACCTCGAGCTCAACGCACCAGGGTTGACGATTCCGATGACGAAGACATCATCGAAAGTTGCAAGATGGCAAGTCGAACCACCCTACCAGATGGAAGCCTGGGCAGCGTTGACCACGATTGGAACACAGACACAGGCGCCACGTCGTCTATGACGCCCCATCTTCATTGGATTCAGAACTTGACACCCTACCGTATTCTTGTCTGTTAAACTTTAAGCTTTAAGCAACTGACAAGTCTGACAACACAGTTAAGAGTTGAGTTTAGATGATGAATCGATAATAATATACGAGTAGAACATTACCTGACAACACAGTTAAGAGTTGAGTTCAGATAATGAATCGATAATGAACTCAACCACTGTGCTGTCAGTCATTAATAGACAAACAGAAAGTGCGCACATACCTCAGTCATGGTTGTGCGCTATAAGGTGGTTAGAGTATAAAATGATCACGAATGGGTGAGGACAAAATGAAGGTCAATAAGATAAGAAAGTAGACCGTGAGTGGAGGACGATAGAATTGGCAGATGTGAACGATGATGGAAGGGAGATTCGTATGCATTACCACGATGACTCACTAAACCTAAGCCTAGAGATGATGAGTCACTAAACCTAAGCCTAGACTTGATGAGTCACTAAACCTAAGCCTAGAATTCAGACTCATATTGTGGTCATCGCGCAACACACCCCCATAATGTAGTGAATCTACTCATCTAGAATTGTAGACCCATTCGCTTTCGATGTTCTCCGACGAGTACACGAGGCAGTGCTTTTGTGAGGATGTCTGCTGGCATTTTATCGGTAGGACAGTATCGTGCGGTGATTGTTTTGTGGACAGTGACTTCGTCGCAAATCCAATACTCCTGTACGTCGACGTGCTTCCTGCGAGTGATACCGACAGCGTCGAGCAGCACTTGTATAGTGCCTTGGTTGTCGACGTAAAGGGGGGATGGGAGCGTCATGCCATACCCAAGTTCTGTGAATAAGCTCCTCATCCACATTATCTCTTTCCCAGCAAAACAAGCACCATATAGCTCAGCTTCTGTTGATGATCCGGCGATTCGTCCTTGCAGTTTGCTGGCCCATGATATGGCTCTTGTGCCCATTTTGACGACGTACCCATTCGTCGATTTCTTCTTATGGGCGGTATCTCCTGCGAAGTCGGAATCGGTCCACGTGGTGAATAGGGAGGATTGAGTGTCATCGGGAGTGTATGTGAGTTTGAGGTCGACGGTTCCTCTGATGTACCTCATGAGGTGTTTGACCGCTTTCCAGTGGGTCATCCCGGGGTTGGAGTTAAAACGGGAAAGTTTGTGTATGGCGAAGGAGATGTCGGGTCGTGTGGCTATTGCAAGATAGTTGAGGGCTCCCACTGCGTTGAGGTATGGTATGTTTTTCATTGTTTCGATGTCCTCTGTCTTAGTGGGTGCATCTTCTGGCATGAAGCGCAATCCGGGCTCCATTGGAGTGGTGACTGGTTTGCAGTCTGACATATTGAACCTCTCAAGTAGATCTTTGCAGTATTGCTTCTGGGATAGGTGCAATGTGCGGTTGGGACGATCGCAAGTGATGGCGATCCCTAGGAGGAAGTTGATTGGTCCTAAGTTGCGGATCTTGAACTTTGTTGCTATGGCCTTTTTGATTTCTGTGACTCGTTCTGTAGTCTTGGCCGTGATTGTCAGATCGTCGACGTGTACTGGGATGATCACCTTTGTCCCTTCTCCTGCCCATACGTACAGACTCGGATCTGAGATCAGTCTTTTCAGTCCTATCTCCTTTAGTGCGTCTCCCAATTTCTGGTACCAGAGTCTTCCGCTTTGCTTCAGGCCATATAACCCCTTTTTTAGCTCGCAGATGTTGTTTCCTTCTTGAAAACCTTCAGGTTGCTTTATATAAACTGCTACATCTTCTGGGAGTTCGCCGTTGAGGTAGGCGTTGCTGATGTCGATTGAATCGATCTCCCAGTCGTTGAGTGCTGCATGTGCAAGTACCACTCGTACTGATGCCATTTGGGTTGTGGAGGCGAAGATTTCATTTTCGAGGTAGTCTTGTCCGGGTCTTTGTGAGAAGCCTTGGGCTACGAGTCGAGCTTTGTATCGTTCGATGTTTCCTTGGGCATCGTGCTTCACTTTGAAGACCCAGCGTGAGCCAATTGCTTTACGATCCTTCGGTAGCTTTACTTTTTCCCAAGTACCGTTTCGTAGATGAGCTTCCATCTCGGCCTCCGCTGCTTCGTGCCATCTGTCCTTGTCGGGTCGCGTCATGGCCTCTTTGTACGATTTGGGCTCTTTGTTGTCCTGAGCTACTTTGTACGCTTTTTCGAAGCACTGTTGTATTGCCTCTTCATAGGTGATGATCTCGCATTCTGGATAGACGATCTCCATAGCCTTCGTGTAGGCCGCTGACTCTTCCGATGCATCGTTGTCTCCGTCTTCGTCAGCGTCTTCCTCTGTGTCATTGCGTGCGCTGTCTGGTGCTGCGACTGATGGGTTTGATGCGCTGTTTGATGGATCGGAGTTGTTTTCTTCGTCTTCTTCCGATGATGATGAAGATGGGACGGGTATTGCTCGGTGTTCTTCAACGAATGGCGGTCGTCTTGCACCCCCCGAAGGCTGTGGATGGTCGAATCGAGGTGGCATACGAGCACCTATGACTCCCTTGTCTAGTGGTGTCTGACGTGCTCGTGGAGGATTGCGTCTTGGACCTTCTTGTTGCTGGTTTGGTCCAGGTTGGTCCTCTTGGTTTGCTGGGGCACCTTCTGATTCTTGTGAGTATGAAGTTCCCCTGATCTCTTCCAGTATACGCAGCCTTTTTCCTTTGTCCATCTTTTCCCTACTTGTTTCTTTTCTTTTCTCCGGTGAAGTAGGTGTGACGTTTGGCTTGATTTCCATTGGGTGTTCCATTTCCTTCCCTTTTCTGCTTTGTTTAGTCCTCAAGTATTCTTCCTCGTACTGCTCTTCGGGTGATGTGTACCGGTTTTTCTTTGGACGTTTACCTGTCTTCCCTCCTTTTTTAGGGCTCGGTATCCAGTCGTCGTCTTCATCAGTCTCATCCTTGTTATCATTTTCATAATCATCATTGTCACGAGTTTTCTTGGGTGCTGGGGTTTTTGGAGATGGTGGTGAGGATGACGATGATGACGATGACGATGAAGAGGTCGAAGGTGGGGGAGTGGGTTGTGGACGAGGTGGCCAGGATGGTAGTGGTGCACCCCTGAATGTTGCATGGGTTTGAGGTACTGCAGGACCAGGTGTTGTTGTTGCGGGGTGGTGGAAGTATCCTCCTGTGAAGGGTGCATCATCTGCATTCCATTCGATTGATGGGAATTCGATTTCGTTGAAGGTTACGTCCCTGGATATTGTTATTTTTCCTATGGCTGGGTTGAAGCATTTGAATGCTTTGTATCCTTCTTCGAAACCTAGATATATGCATGGTCGGGTGTGCCATAGGTTGTCGCCTCTGTGCTTCTTTTGAACGTGGACATGTGCGTGGCATCCGAAGACACGAAGTCGGCTAATGTCTGGTTTCTTCCCATAGAATGCTTCGTAGGGTGTTTTCCTGTCGACAGCGGAGGTTAGAGTGGCGTTGATGATAAAAATGGCGAGGCCAGCTGCGTGCATCCAACAGGCTCGGAGGAGTTTTGCTTCGGCGAGCATGGACGTGGTTGACTCTTCTATCTTTCGATTGACACGTTCAGCGAGTCCATTCGATTGAGGTGTATCCACTGTGGTTCGTTCATGTACGATACCTTCCTCCTTGAACGCTGCATCCCATTTCTTTCTAATAAACTCCCCTCCTTTGTCGTCCCTGAAGCATTTGAGTTTGTGGCTTGTCTGTCGCTCCACGTGTGCTTTCCAGTTTTTGTAGGCCTCGAATGCATCGCTTTTGTACATTAGACCATAGATCCAAGTCATTCGAGAGTAGACATCAGTGAAGGTGATCCAGTATTTGTAACCTTCGTCTGTTGATGGTAATGGTCCGTGTAGGTCAGATACGACGATTTCGAGTGGTTTGGTGGTGATAGTTTTGGAGGAGGGGAAGGGTTCTCGTTTTTGTTTGCCGGCTAGGCATGGCTCGCAGAGAGCGGGAAAAGGGACGTCTTTTCCTCTGAAGTTTAAACCTTTCAATAGGTCTTTCTTGATCATCTGATCGAACCGATCTTCACCGATATGTCCGAGACGACGATGCCAAAGATGTCGAGTAAGATTGGGAATAGAAGAGGTAGTGCGTGCTGATTCTTCAGCTGGGATGGTGACGCCATCAAGGTATGCCGTGGGTCCAGTGAAGGATGCGGTCATGAAAATGGTACCTTGATCGGTGAACTTAATTCCCTTGCTATCAATTGTTGTGATGATCCCTCGTTTTTGTGAAGGTCGGAGCATAGCATACAGATTTGAGGCCAGGGCAGGTACATACAACACACAACTGAACAGGACCGGGGCAGCTTTTTCCCCATCAACAGTTGGTTGAAACAGGACATCGCCTCTTCCTTCCACATAGACGACTTCGTCATTCGCTATGTGGACAGGAATGCGGCAGGGTGTCAAGTTTCTAATCCAATGGAGATGGGGCGTCATAGACGACGTGGCGCCTGTGTCTGTGTTCCAGTTGTGGTCAGCACTGCCCAGGGTTCCATCTGGTAGGGTGGTTCGACTTGCCATCTTGCAGCTTTCAATGACGTCCTCGTCATCGGAGTTGTCGACTCTAGTGCGTTGCACTTTGGGTTGTTGTTTGGCTTCCTTCTCCTTCTTTTGGACATCCTCCCTCATTTTTACCCACTCAGGTTTCTTCTCGGGGAATTTCATCCAGCAGTTTTCAGCCTTGTGCGAAGTTTGGGAGCAGTGGGAGCAAGGGGGATGGGAGCTGCGTGGCTTACGATTGTTGATGTTATTTTTGTTGTTGTTGTTGTTGTTGTTGCTGTTGTTGTTGTTGTTGTCCCTTGTGATTGCTGCGTTGGCCTTGGTTCGCTTTGCTGATTCCTGCTTCGCCACTATTGCATTGGTCGTCCTTGATGTTTGCTCTTTTCGGTACGCAGTCTCGAGCGTAGCTTCGCTGATGTTCGTTGTGCGCTGAAGTGTATCCCTTAGTGACTGGTTCTCTTTTGTATCCTCGAGGTTCTGCAGGGAGAAGAAGGCAACGATGGTGCTGAGTAGGTCAGCCGCTGAGGCTGTTGTTGGTAGAGCGGCGAGGAGGTGATCCCTTGCAACTTGGCTGCATGACAGATATTCAGGGAGGTTTTCTTTATGATTTTGGTGAATGGAGGCGAAGGTCTGCAGTAGTTGGTACTGTCGATCTCCAGTGGATAGATTGTGTGCCGCTTTGAGTGCGGCATATGCGTCGAAGGCTGTCATTCCCTTTATGAGTCGCTTGTTGGGCTCTGATATTGACGACCAGATGATCCCCTTGGCGGCATTTTGAGATTTCTCCCACTCCAAGTGTTCCTTTCGTTCGAAATCAGTTGGCGATGTTGTCGATACCACTGGTTCTGCCCAGCCACTTCCTTCTAAACATTTCCATGCAAGCTGCCCAGAACTAAGGCAGATATCTTCGATGTATGACTCCCATGCGTCCCAGTTTCCTTCTGTCAGGATAACCGTCTTGTCGGTGGTAGATGGCATGTTTTGTTCTTAGATGCGGTTGTTGAAGAGGGACGTGGTGATTTCTTGAACGAAGTCGGGATAGTTGTATAGTCCGTGTTCGAAGCGTTGGAGTAGGCCTTTCTGAGGTCCGAAGGGTTGGTGTCTGAGGATGATAATGGTACGCTTGAGTTGGCCAAGTCCTTCGATGTGATGGATGTGATGGGAATGAATATATGAAGTTGGGATGATTTTAAGGAAAGAGTCGACATGGGCTGTGTCGATGTTGACGAATAAGGTGTTGTTTGTGAGAGTGTGTTCTGCGATTAGATCGGACACGTATACTCAATTTGTTTGGCGATGACGTGGACAAAGAATGCGTCTGTCAGCTGGCATGTAGTGGTTGATGAAGTTTTTGGATCGTTGGGATTGAAATCCGGACTATTTGTGATCGATTGTTGCAGTGAAAGAAAATTTCAGGCGAGGTCTGGGCCCATAACCTGTTAAACTTTAAGCTTTAAGCAACTGACGAGTCTGACAACACAGTTAAGAGTTGAGTTCAGACGATGAATTGATAATAATATACGAGTAGAACATTACCTGACAACACAGTTAAGAGTTGAGTTCAGACGATGAATCCATAATGAACTCAACCACTGTGCTGTCAGTCATTAATAGACAAACAGAAAGTGCACACAGACCTCAGTTATGGTTGTGCGCTATAAGGTGGTTAGAGTATAAAATGATCACGAACGGGTGAGGACAAAATGAAGGTCAATAAGATAAGAAAGTAGACCGTGAGTGGAGGACGATAGAATTGGCAGATGTGAACGATGATGGAAGGGAGATTCGTGTGCATTACCACGATGACTCACTAAACCTAAGCCTAGAGATGATGAGTCACTAAACCTAAGCCTAGACTTGATGAGTCACTAAACCTAAGCCTAGAATTCAGACTCATATTGTGGTCATCGCGCAACACTGTCCACATAGCGAACGATGAAGTCGTCTATGCGGAAGGAAGAGGCGATGTCTTGTTCCAACCAATTGTTGATGGAGAAAAGGCAGCTCCCGTCCTGTTCAATCGTGTGTTGTATGTACCTGCCCTAGCTTCCAATCTGTATGCCATGCTCCGACCATCTCAAAAACAAGGGATCATCACAACAATCGACAGTAAAGGAATTAAGTTCACAGATCAGGGCATCACCTTCATGACCGCATCCTTCACTGGACCCACGGCATATCTTGATGGCGTCACTATACCAGCTGAAGAATCAGCAAGAACCACTTCCTCCATACCCAACCTCACTCGTCATCTCTGGCATCGACGTCTTGGTCATATTGGTGAAGATCGTTTCGATCAAATGATCAAGAAAGATCTAGTGAAAGGGTTAACACTCAAAGGAAAAGACATTCCTTTCCCTGCACTCTGCGAACCATGCTTAGCCGGCAAACAAAAACGAGAACCCTTTCCCTCTTCCAAGACCATCGTCACCAAACCACTTGAAATCGTCGTATCCGATCTACACGGACCACTACCATCAACAGACGAAGGATACAAGTATTGGATCACCTTCACCGACTTCTACTCACGCATGACCTGGATATACGGCCTGATGTACAAAAGCGACGTGTTCAACGCCTACAAGAGTTGGAAAGCGCATGTGGAACGACAAACAAATCACAAGCTCAAATGCTTCAGAGATGACAAGGGAGGAGAATTCATAGAGAAAAAGTGGGACGCAGAATTCAAGGAGGAAAGTATCATTCACAAGCGATCTACAGTCAACTCACCTCAATCAAACGGACTCGCTGAACGCGTCGGCCGAAAAATAGAGGAGTCAACCACGTCAATGCTCGCCGAAGCAAAACTACCCAGGGCTTGTTGGATGCACGCGGCCGGTCTCGCCATCTTCATCATCAACGCCACCCCCACCTCTGCTATTGATGGAAAGACACCTTACGAAGCGTTTTATGGAAAGAAACCAGATATCAGCCGACTTCGCGTTTTCGGATGCCGCGCACACGTCCACATCCAAAAGAAACATCGAGGAGACAACCTGTGGCACACCAAACCATGCATCTACCTAGGATTTGAAGACGGATACAAAGCATTCAAATGCTTCGACCCGGCCACAGGAAAAATCGTAGTATCCAGGGATGTAACCTTCAACGAAATAGAGTTCCCCTCAATAGAATGGAACGCGGATGACGCACCATTCACAGGAGGATACTTCCACTACCCGGCAACAACAACACCAGGCCCTCCGACACCTCAAACACACACACCAGTCGGGGGTGCATCCCCACCATCTTGGCCACCTCGCCCACAACACACTGCTCCACCTTCAGCCTCTTCATCATCATCGCCATCATCATCACCTCCACCATCGCCCCCACAACAATCGTCACCAAAGAAAACTCGTGATAACGACAATCATGAAGAAAGTAACGACGAGGAGGAAACAGATGAGGACGACGATTGGAGACCAAGTCCCAAGAAGGGAGGGAAGTCAGGTAAACGTCCCAAGAAGGTACGAAACATATCGCCAGAAGAGCAATACGAGAAAGAATACCTCAGAACCAAGCAAAGCAGGAAGGGGAAGGAAAGGGAACACCCAGTGGAGACTAAACCAAATGTAACAACTACCTCGCCAGAAAAAAGAAAGGAAAAACCGGCAAGAGGAAAAAATCTACGTATACTGGAAGAAATCAGGGGAACCTCGTACTCACAAGAGCCAGAGGACACCCCAACAGTCGAAGAAGACCATCCAGAATCAAACCAACAACAGGAAGGTCCCCGCCGCAATCCTCCACGAGCACGCCAAACCCCACTCGACAAAGGAGTCATAGGCACTCGTATGCCACCTCAATTCGACCATTCACAGCCTTCGGGGGGTGCAAGACGGCCACCATTTGTTGAAGAACACCGATCAACACCCATTCCTTGTTCATCGTCGTCAGAAGAAGACGAAGAAAGCAATTCCGACGCATCAAACGACACATCAAATCCATCAGTCGCAGCACCAGACAGCGAACGAAACGACACAGAGGAAGATGCAGATGAAGAAGAAGACAATGGTGCATCGGAGGAATCGGTAGCCTACACGAAGGCCATGGAGATCATCTACCTGGAATGTGAAGTCATCAACTACGAGGAAGCAATGCAACAGTGCTTCGAAAAAGCCCACAAAGTAGCTCAAGACAGCAAAGAGCCCAAATCGTACAAGGAGGCAATGACACGACCTGACAAAGAAAAATGGCACGAAGCAGCGGAAGCAGAAATGGAAGCTCATCTACGAAACGGCACTTGGGAGAAATTTAAGCTACTAAAAGACCGTAAAGCAATAGGTTCGCGCTGGGTCTTCAAGGTGAAGCATGACGCCCAAGGAAACATCAAATGATACAAGGCCCGCCTAGTCGCCCAAGGGTTCTCACAACGACCTGGTCAAGACTACCTTGAAAACGAGATCTTCGCCCCAACAACCCGAATGGCATCAGTACGAGCCGTCCTCGCACACTCAGCACTCAACGACTGGGAAATCAATTCAATCGACATCAGCAACGCCTACCTCAACGGTGAACTCCCAGACAATGTAGCTGTTTACATGAGGCAACCTGAAGGCTTCCAGCATGGCGACGAAGTATGCGAATTGAAGAAGGGACTATACGGTCTGAAACAGAGTGGAAGACTTTGGTATCAGAAGCTGGGAGATGCATTGAAGGAGATAGGCTTGAAGAGACTCACATCGGACCCGAGTCTATACATATGGGCAGGAGAGGGAACAAAGGTGATCATTCCAGTCCACGTTGATGACCTAACGATTACTGCAAAGACCACAGAACGTGTCGCAGAAATCAAGAAGGCCATATCAGCGAAGTTTAAGATCCGCGACCTAGGACCCATCAACTTCCTCCTCGGAATCGCCATCACCCGTGACTGCCCCAATCGCACGCTACATCTCTCACAGCGACAATACTGCGTAGACTTACTCGAGAGATTCAACATGTCCGAATGCAAACCAGTCACCACTCCGATGGAACCCAGCCTGCGCTTCATGCCAGAAGACGCACCTACCAAGCCAGAAGACATCGAGGCAATGAAAAGTGTACCATACCTCAATGCTGTAGGGGCTCTCAATTACCTTGCGATCACCACCCGCCCAGATATCTCCTTCGCAGTCCACAAACTCTCCCGATTCAACTCCAACCCCGGTATGATCCACTGGAAGGCAGTGAAACACCTCATGAGATACGTCAAAGGAACCATCGACCTAAAACTGACATACGCTCCTGATCCTACTCAATCCTCCCCTTTCACCACATGGACCGATTCCGACTTCGCTGGAGATACAGCCCACAAAAAGAAGTCGACAAACGGATACGTCGTTAAGATGGGAACAGGGGCCATATCATGGGCCAGCAAGCTGCAGGGAAGAATCGCTGGATCATCAATGGAAGCTGAACTATACAGCGCTTGCTTCGCAGGAAAGGAGATAATGTGGATGAGGAGCCTGTTCGCCGAACTCGGGTACAACATGACATCTCCATCACCCCTCTTCGTCGACAATCAAGGCACTATCCAAGTCTTACTCGACGCGGTAGGCATCACTCGGATGAAACATGTCGATGTACAAGAATATTGGATACGAGATGAAGTCACCATCCACAAAACAATCGCCGCGAAATACTGCCCCACCGACAAAATGCCAGCAGACATTCTCACGAAGGCGCTACCTCGGGTACTTGTCAAGGAACATCGAAAGCGAATGGGTCTCCAGCTCTAGATGAGTAGATTTGCTACATTACGGGGGTGTGTTGCACAATGACCACGCTATGAGTCTGAACTTTAGGCTTAGGTTTAGTGACTCATCGACTCTAGGCTTAGGTTTAGTGACTCATCGTCCCTAGGCTTAGGTTTAGTGAGTCATGATCCTTAGGCTTAGGTTTAATGAGTCATCATGGCAATGCACACAAATCTCCTCTCAACTATTGTTCACATCTGGTTATTCCATCATCCTTCATCTACGGTCCATTTCCTCATTTTATTACCATTCATCTGTCTTCATCCATTCGTGATTGATTCATGTTCTAACCACAGTGTAGCGCACAACCATGACTGAGGTCTGTGCGCATGTTACTGT
>WSTV01000789.1:0-12636 GCA_019632285.1 Tulasnella sp. 332
TTGAAGAGCTTGACGCAAGTATACACCCAACATTGTGAGACAGAAGCTTCATCCACTTCTCCATATCGGATCGGACACCTCCCTGTTGAGATCCGAGCCTATATCTTGGCGCTCGCCGTACACAACTCTATTCCGGACGAAATAGCTCAGTACATTGAGCGTCAAATGATCTTCCACTTGGCTGCGCTCCGTGTCTGCCGGTTTCGGAGGGACGTCGCATACAGCCACCCCAACATGTGGACATCTGCTGCCAATATCACAGATTCGGTTTGGCCTCAAAGACTGATTAAATCCGCTCAGAGTTGCGGAACTCTCGCAGTCCACCTCGACTACATACTGTTGGCACCCGATGACTCCAATCGCCGCATTATGAGCTTCGCAAGAAACCCCAAGTACTCAAGACAAAACGAACGTTCGAGCTGTTCGTATCATTGGCACACCTGGAGGCGAGGCAATGTGCCACTGTACCCTCTAGTCTTTGGGGAGGTTTCGTGAGGGATTCGAGGATTTGGAGCTCGTAGCGCGATGCAGAGAGGCCTCGTATACCGAAGATCCTACGATGCTGGGTCATGCTCTCACTCCAAACCCTCGTGATCGATGGCATGCATTCGACCGAAGATACTGTACCCGCTGCGATCGCCCCACATGAAACATCCATCTCTCTCTCTCTCTCTCTCTCGGAGTCTCCGTACTGTCTACCTGCTGTGAAAAATAGCTATTCTCTGGGATATTGTTTCCCGATCCGACCTGCAGATCCTCCTGTTGTACATCCCCAACACGACCACGCTGGCTTTGACGTCACTACCTGAAGATGACCTTCTTTCAGTCCACTCGGTCGAGGCGATCGTCTCAGTGGTCCATCCCACGATCCTCGAACCCGCTCCGGACTTTTGTGATGCCAAGGCGGTTCATCTCGGCCAGACTTCCAGACTTTCGGGTAGTAGAGCTGAATGAGAAATAATCAGACGGAACTGAATGGCCTGAAGGATGAAGACCTGCTATTCCTCAAGAAGCAGATGGACGTTCCTTTCGTTGCTGAGGATGAGTTTGGACTTGGAGAACGTCCCAGTTCGCATGAAGCACGGACCTGTTTGAAGGCGCAAGAGTGCTAACCATGGATATATTGTGAGTGTCTTAAAGCTCTAAACCGACGGCGGCCAGCGTGACTGAAACCTTCTGTCTGTTGTCAATGATCGGTGGGGATTCATATGAACCGCAATTTAGCGAACACGTTGGGTTGTGGATGTGGAAACTGGATTGTTAAAAGCTCTCATGCTCGTGTATCGATGAGTGTGGGGTTTGTAGAACCGTCTTAACTTTTCAACCGAATTCGATCAGTCGGTTATCAGAACTCGCTCCGTCCCGGAAGACAGAGATGAACGATTGGGGGGTTTTGAACGCGACAAATGACTCGATCTCAAATTTATGTTGATATTGGTGTAAAGTCGGACCCGTCGCACGATATAGTTCCGCAATCCAAGCTATGAAGCAAACGTGGCTCCGCCGCCAATCGTCTGAGCATCTCGTCGAAAAGCGTCTGCTTCGTTTCGGGCCTGTATCGATTGCAGAGATCAACAAAGAGCTCTCACGCTGGTATGAGGCGCCTTTTTTTTTGGAAACGAAAGGTTCTTACGGGAGTTGGTCCCAGTCTGCGTTATGCGTCTCTGCTGTATAGGCTCTCATGGTTGAGGGAAGGTTTTGAAAGAGGAGACGCTTTTGATCGTCGGAGGCGTATGGTCTGTTCAAGAGGGCAGCGGATATGTTTAGGCCAGCAGCCATGAAAGAGGTTGACGGGTGGCTTACAGAGCATCCAAGGAATTTCGTATCTCCTCTGGTGTCGCAAACAGTTCAGCTATGGCTCTACTTGATAGGACTCTATCAGATGAAATCCATTGTAAGATCCTTGAAGGAAATCCGTGTGGGAGAGTCGTGCTCACTGTTTTGAGTTATGGGGTGTATCCCCTACCTGGATAGCGCGGGCCGAAACCGCGAACCCGAAGCAGAAAGCGAACAGCCAAAGTAGGAGGCGCATTGTGAGGTGTTGAGTTGGGAGGTTGAGAGTGAAGAGAGTAAGCAAGGATGGAGGGGTGTCGACGGAAGGGGAGTGCGTTTCGTTATCAAAAAGGGCAACCTTGTGATTGAGCAGCAAATGCCAAGCGAATGCTGCGCACGCTGGTTACTTTTAATAGGCCAAAAAACAGGCGATCCCCGAGATACATCCATCTTTAGCCGAGGTCGTTGTAGATCACCCCGTGCCAGAGCACATACGATATCCCCTTGACGTCCTGTGCAACCGTCGGGCTGTATGTTATATAGACCCAGCTGCTCCGTGTGCTGCATTGCCACGTTGATCCCCGACAACGTTTGTGGGAATTTGGCTTGGCATGCCAGCACAACACTCTTGGCTGCCAAGTGAACGCCACGCAGCCTAGAGGTAATTCGGCGGGATTGACGTGTCATCCGATTCCGACCTCAAATTTTATCAACACGTGGAAAATCAGCCTGCGGCTAGGCAGGCAAGTTGCGGGTAGATCCTCGTGCCAGCTCCTCCACTTGAATTTTACTGATACAAAACTGGCTCTTATGCGTCAGGTACGCTTCTTTAGTGGACGAGTTTCAAGGTCGAAGTCGAGAGAGGGAATGAGGCATCATATCTGGCGCTATGGTTGGTCGAACAACCTTCCGCCAGCTAGCCCATGAGCATCAACGCAACTCAACTACAATAAGGGAACAATGAACACCGACATATCATATTTCTCAACGCGCATTATACTTTCATACTCCGTCCACCATGCTGATGATGTTTGGGTTCGGCCTGATTTGCCTCTACCTTTGGGACGACATGTCTCGCAGCCCATCTCATGGCTCACCCTTGAAACACCACAGAGTCGTCATTTCGACACTACCAGCCTAACTTTTTTTCCCAGTTCAGTGACTTTCTTGGTTGAAGTCTCGCTTGCCGAGTGGGCGAAAATCTCATCTTTCCATGCCACCCAGAGCTCCTCGAGGTACATCTGGCGCTCACCACTGTCAAGAACCCGATTGCAATAGATCCTTCACCCTCCCAAAGGATCTCAAACGGCACATCACCACCGTTCACCAGAGCCTCCGAAACTTCTCATGCCCACACTGCTCCAAGTCTTTTACTCAGAAGGGGAACCTCAACACGCACATACAAGCCATCCACTCATCCAATAAGAAACCGTGGAGATGCAGCTTCCCTAATTGTGACGTTGAGTTTGGGGATGGAGCCGCTAGACGTCGACACGAGATCGAGCAACACGCCGACGACCTTGACTCAGACGAGGATGAAGGGCTCCTCCCACCGGTCCCAAACTATGAGTGCCCCGATTGTGAGAAGGAGTTCAAGAGGAAGGATAAGCTCAAGTCGCATGTCCTCAGTCGTCACCCTGGAAAGTGGCAGACGTATACGCCGGAGCAGCTTCAAAATCGCGCGGTAGCAAAGACGAAGAGGTTGAAGGATGAGATCCCGGAGCCTGGAATCTTTTTCAAGCGGACGAAGGCAGTCTTCGAACCAAGAGCACCGACGCAGATGGAGCCAACACCTCGACGTATGTGGCCTCTGCGTTCAAGGACGGTAGGGATGGGAGCACCGAAAGATCGAGGCATCGAAGAGGCATTTGCTGCCCTAGACGGCCTTAACGGAGAACCAGACGACAATGAGGATGACCGGGAACCCAATGACCGAGCTATTGAAGAGGCATTTGCCGCTCTTGATGACCTTGACGAGGACAAAGACTCCGATGAGGATGATGAAGACGATGAGGACGATATGTGAGACGAGCGCTCGGCTTGCTATCTTGAGAACAATGAATTATGCTCACACTCTCCGACCTCTTTTTCAGCGATTCGGTATGGGGCGTTTGACAGGAGACTTATACACGCTTGAGCATACTAGGTAGGTCACGGGCCTTTCCACCTCACATCGATCTGTCTTGGTATCTGACTGCCGTACCCTTTTGCTGCTTCTTACCCATATCCGCGCGATCTCCGTCCCTCTTGTTTTCTCTTTCGGCCTATTCCTTTCAATCCGTCGTGGCTTAGAGATCTTACACAGATACGACTGACATGACATCCGCGCCAAAATGGAATGTGACAAGCATGATGTATATCGCATCTGCTTTCTATCTCTGTAGTATAGACAATTCTATCATATGAAATCAAAGTTCGAAATGGAAAAGAAAGGCTAACAAACGAAAGTAGGGTTCATGGAAACAAAGAAAGAAAGAAAGAAAAAATCCGTAAGAAAAAAAGAAAAAGTCTCATGCCGACTCGTATCTCGAGGTCGCCAAACTATCAGTGGAGACAGCGGCCTGTGCCATGGTCTTTCCCGGCGTTAGGCCGCCGCTCCCACCCAACATCATCTCCAAAGGCGCACCAGGGGTGGATGGATGGATGTCGCCCATGTCCCTCATCAAATCCTCTGACCATCGCTCGCTGTTCGCATCGAGGTGCAACGCTGGTTGCGTTGTCTGATTCTCAGACTCGTCGGAGAAGAATCGGCTGGTGCGGGCTTTGTCGGGTGTGGAAGGTGGCTTCGGTCGGCTGGATAATGGATGAAGTAGAGAAGTATTTTAGCAAAAATAAATAAATAATAATCGATGCATGAAAAGGAGTAATATGAAAGGCTTACCTAGCTGCGGCCTCGGCCAACGTCATCTTACCAGTGAGCGTCCTGAATTGACCAGCAGGCAACGACTTATCCGAGATGGAATGTGGAGAAGATAGCTCGGAAGGCGGCGGGGGAGGTTGATATCTGGGAGTCTCCATCTTGAAGATCGCGTCCTCGGATGGTGTCCGCTTCATCAATGAGCTCACACGTTCCCGGATCGTCGGACGTTGAGATTGTTGGTTAGCGAATTCTTTTCCGCCTGGGCTCGGAGATGCGGTTCTCGATCCGCCCGATCGGAGGTCGAGGGGTTTGAGCGACGGACTGCCAGGAACGCCCGCAGATGGGATGTACTGCCCCGGGATGGAGGGAGGGATCTCTTCCCATTCTTCTGTCGCGGCTGGTGATTGAGCTCGAGGTGCTGCGGTTGCGGCTGCGGCGTCTTCAGTGGGAGGTTCCTTCTTTGAGCTCCAGAAGGAATTCCGCTTCGATTTGGAAGTCGATTGCTCTGCAGAGGCAGGAAGCGATGTTGACGACTCCTTAGCTCGACCAGCCGTGGGAGTGAGATCTGAGGCGCCGTCGGAAAGGTAGCCTCGAGCCGCTTCTCCATCGACCGAAGCCTTGTTAGCAGTGATATCGAGCACCGGAGTCTCATCAGCCTTCACGTCTTCGATCCCTTCCGCTTTCTTCTTCAAGAAGCTGAAGGCGCGGGATCGCACCTTGATGAAAGCATCCTCTGGCTTCGACGGTACGTCTTCGGGGCCCGACTGTGCCGCCTCGTTGTGGACTGCTGGTTGCGGAGCGTACTGATCCAACGCCGAGGTCAAGTCCATGGTCGAGTCCGACGCTTCTTTCTTCTTCACGCCGCCAAAGCCGAAAACCCCAGAGCGGCGCTTAGACCCAATGTCGACCGCTGGCCCAGTTGGAGTCGTCTCGTGTGGCACTGGAATACTATCATCCTGGACGGGACCTTGAGCCAAGGCCGACACCAAGTCCATGGTGGGCTCCGGGACTTCCTTCCTCTTCACGGCGAAACCAAAAACTCCGGAACGGTGTTTGGACGCGATATCGGGCGTGGACCCGTTCGAAGTCGCCTCAGACGTCACTGGGATGGCCTCGACATGGATGGGAGCTTGGGGCTGCTGAGTCAGGGCGGAAGGCAGATCCGCTGTCGATTCGCTGGCTTCCTTCTTCCTCATCCCGAAACTGAAGGCTCTGGTGCGGGGTTTCGGAGCGGCGGGGGCGGTATCAGCCGGAGCCTCGTCGGATAATGCAGGCGTCGCTTCGGGGGCAGGCGCGTGAGCAGCACTGATGAGTGGCTGAGGACCGGATATCGAGGCCAAATCGATCTTCGACTCTAAAGGGTCCATCTTCTTCTTGGTATTCTGGAATCCGAGATTGAACGAGCGCCGTTTGTTGACAGTCTTGGTTGGTGCAGTGGAGTCGGACTCCTGTTGGGTTGGTACGTCTTGAACGGGAGGTGCCTCGGCTGCAGGTGGGGATGGCTGCCGTTCGTCGTCCCCTACGAGATCCGTCTTCGACTCCCTGCCGCTCTTCTTCCCCATGCTTTGAATGCCGTAGATGAAAGATCGCCTCTTGGCGTTAATGGCATCAGGACGGTGGGGTTCTTCGTCAGCAGGTGGCGCGACTGGTTTTGGCGCTGAGGCGTCAACCCGATCAGCGGTCGCCAGATCTTGGGTCGATGCGGACCTTGACAAGTCCGTCGTCGACTCGGATCCTTCCTTCTTCCTCATGGCTGGGATGAACGAGCGTCTCTTGGTAGCAACAGCGAGGCCTTCCTCATTGTTTGGGACCCCACGAGTGGACGATGGCTCTGCAGTCGACGCGGTCGCTAGGAGATCTTGACGTGAAGTGGGCCTCGGCAGTTCTGCCGTCGACTCTGAACCTTCCTTCTTCTTCAACCCAAAGCTGAACCGCTTCGAAGACCGTTTAGGAGATGTATCCTTCGTTGTTGCTGTCGTCGTTGTATCAGAGATGGGACTCTCGACTTGCTGGCCGTTACCCGAAAGGGGAGTCGCTTGAGGTAATCGCAACTGACTCGTCGACGCGAGGCTCGTCTCCGCCACAGAAGCCTTCTTCAGCTTGCCGAAGCCAAAACTGAACGAACCCTTCTTCGACACAGAGCCGGTTGCGACCTGAGCTGGGGGAGCAGGGGATTGATCGGGGACAATACTAGAGTGACTTGTAGAGGAGATGTGGCCCGAGTTGCTGTTGAGTGCGAGGATCTCAGGAAGTGGAGCTTGGACCTCGTAGGTATGGCCTGCAGTGAACTGGGATGGAATCGCCGCGGCGGCTGCACCAGGAGGAGGACCTGCTGGGACCTTCGAAGGGGCTGGTATGGGTTCAGCCTTGGCCTTGGATGCCAAGCTGTCGGACGACGATTTCTTCTTGAACATGCTGCTGAAAGAATTTCTCTTCTTCTTCGGTGCTGTGGCCGCATTGCGATCGACAGAGAGATCCGTCTCCGAGTTGTTGAGCGCGACGACGGAGTTGTCCCTCGCCTTGAGCGCGGCAAGATCGGTGACGTCCATGGACGAACGGTTTCGTTTCACCAGCACGTTCCTGTTGAGACTATCCTTCGAAACCCTCCGCGAAATCATCATCTCGTTGATTTGCTTCTCAGCTAGTGGCTTCGCGACTGCCTCCACACTAGCACTGGCCCTCCTCGCGCGCTTCTCTTCCTTCTCCTTCTTCGACCCACCGCCAGGTCTCTTCCAGAGGGACTGAGACTCGACGTTGGTGACGATAGGGGTGAGCGCGGGACGATGTGTGGAGAGAGGAGAGATGTCGGGGAGGGAGGCGGCCCTGTGTCTGGCGCTGAGCGTATCGGAGGAGAGTGTCGTGGGTGCGGTTGACGCTACTGGGGTCGCATCAGGTGGTGTCGTCGACATCGTAGTCGTGTTCGACGAACTATGACGAGTCGGGAAGGATGGCCTCGACTCGCCGGCATACGACGCACGATTCGACGTCAAGAGGACCGACTTCGGCCTGGGGGACTTTGCGTCTGATGATGGTAGCTCTGAATTCGGTAGCGGGCGAGGCGACAAGAGGGCCTTCTCCCAGTCTCCTAGGACGATCGGAGGGGGCAGTTCCACGGGTAACGTGCCTGGAGTCCTGCGTGGGGTGTTCGCTCCGCTGGGGCTATTGCTGTTGCTGCCACTGCCGCTCCGGGGAGTGCGCGTTCCTGGGGTACGGGAGCCAACAGGCGTGCCTTTAAGGAGAGGAGCCGAGAGGTCGGTTTGGATAGACACCTCAAGTATGGAAGAAAGAGGTTGCGACATACCGATCATGGACGGAGGTCTCAGACCGTATGAATTTTGTGGTTGAGGACGTGGTCGCTGTGAGCGCTCCAGCAACTCTTTGTTGAAGGCTTCCCACTCCGCGAGCGTCTGAGGAATCTGGAAGTTTCGGCTTTGTGGTCGCTCTGGAGTACCGGGAGTGCCAGGATTGCTAAGACGAGGCATGCGAGGTCGACCAGCGGCAGGCATCACTGGAGGTGAGAGGATGTCACCCATCGATGCGGAATGAGTGAGTCCATGGGACTCATTGATGTTCTCCGCTGCGAGTGGTGTGGCAGCCGTCTCATCCTTGTTGGACTTTCCGCGACGTGAGACGGACTGGCCGATACGCGACATGAAGGAGCCTTTTTTCTGCATTGGTGGTGGGTTGGTTGAGCTCTCGGTCATGCTCAGCGACCGCCGGTTAGCCGTGGACGCCGCAGAACGTGCGGCCGATGCTGACTCATCGCCGTCTCCGCTTTTAGACTTTGATGGGCGGCTTGGGAATTGCTTGGCGATACCGGCGTTCGTTGCTTCAGGAGGTGGACGGCTGACGAATCCAGATGCACCTGAGCTAGGAGCAGGTACTGCGTACCGGTAGCTACGCTTCTTGGTCGCTAGCGGTCTCGGAGCGGGTGGCGAGGGCGACTCAACCTTGATGCTCTTGTTTAGCTCAGGTGACCAAGGGTCTTGGTATGGATTGAATGACTCGTCGTTTTGTATGGGTGAGCCGGGTTTTGGCGATGCTGTGAGGACTGCGATGGCACCCTCTACGATATTTTTGGTGCTGATTCTAGGGGACGAAGGGCTATTGCCGAAGGAGGGGATACCGGCGTCGAACGAGACTGGTGCGATATGCGTAGGTACGCTGGAGTAGTATTCGGCTGTTCGCGCAGCCATTTGTGGTGGTAAGGATTCGGATGAAGTAAATTGTGGATGGGAATGTGGTTCTAAAGAGGAGGAAGATGGGAGAGGAAGTTGCGGTGGAAATGACATCTCACTCTAGCTTGCTATATAATTGGGCTGGTAGCTTTGTCTCCGTACCCTGAATGGCTGGTTGCCTTGAGATCGATCGGTGCAATACAAACAGCCCAAAAACGTGCGTTGGAGCGACCGATGGGGTGGCTCGCCGAGGAGAAGGAGATGGAGGCTGTGCGGGGTAGCGCCCAAACCAAAGTGGGCGACTCATTTCAACTATATCGACGGCGCAAACCCGAACAACCCTCGGGGGTTGGCCACGCACACTGCTCGCTCACTGCCCCCTCCTCCAAGCATAATCGTCAATGCAGTCGTCTGATACGATCATATGGGTTCCCTCGGTGTGCAGTCGGGCAACTGCGCGCTTGCGTCTGTCGGTCATGGGCCAGAGCGGCTATCAGCAAGCCGCAGGCCTGAGAAACGTAACCAACCACCATTATTTATGCGGGGCTCGATTCATGGCGTATACGTTATACATCCAGATCGGAGCAGCCGCTACTAGCCGCTATGGAATTGGCTAGTGATTGATGGCTCCCGGCCCTGCTAATCTCTGACGTCTCGCAAACGCATGTCAGCCTCATCACACCATTACTTGTTACTGCTCAAGGTTTAGTACGGTACCAATTGCTCCTGAGAGCTTTGATAGAGCGTCCACTTCTATGCCAAGCACCTACCACGTATGCTCGGGGCCGATGGGCGTCAAGCATCACGGATGCAGGTCCGAACATCCACCACGGTGGCTTGCAGGCATGTCGTCGTGCAGATCACAAACGCGAGGCGATCGGAGGGCCCTCCCCCAAGTATGACCGTCCACGCGTCGTCCACGGTCGGGATGTGATAGCCTATCTAGGCTTGGCAAGCACTGATGATCCCAGTCTTAAGAGCATCAGTGGGATTATTAACAGGGCTCCGCTTATCATTGGCGGTTCAATGAGACAGCTCTTTAAACTGCGTTAAACAACGTTTGAAGAAGACTGGCAGCATGCATCAGACCTGGCCATTATAGCCTATGTTAACCTAAACGCGAGACTGCGCTTTTTGAAACCGACTTCGCTGCAATGAGCCCTAGACGCCAAGCGGGTCCCGTACGCACAAGAGTGGTTAAAGACTAGATCCCATCGGGCAGAACCATGCCATCAGATCCCGAGAATACCGAATGCCGTTGCGCTGGGTTTGCCTCGGTTCCGAGTTCGTGTGCACAGCATTTCGGAGCCCTGAATATCCCGCAGTATCACAATCGCCGAGTCATAAAAAACGCAGTGTTGTAATGATTACCCCGCAAGCAATTTAAAAAAGGTAACAAGGATAATGACAATCATGGTGCCCCAAGGTTCAATTTCGAGCATGAGTTCACCCAGCCTCAACTGTCGATCCTTGTCTGGACGATAAGAGAGAGCGAAAACGTGTCAGCGGAGAGTGAGTCACGCCGAGAGACTGCGGGGACTGGCTGACACGCTGGCCGAAAGGATAACGCCACATAAGACTCACACATTCGAAGCAACCATCCTTCATCCCTCAATCTTACCTGGATGATAAGAGAACGGTTAATATATCACACCATGAGCGACACATGTAAAGGCTGTGCGGGTCGGTCGGGCATGAGAGACCACAAGAAGAAAAGTGGGCTCACATTGCAGCAAGCCTCGTTCATACAACCCAGAGATGAAGACGAACCCGCGCTTCTTATCCACGATGACCGAAGAGCTCCCTCCATACCCACCATCCACAGACCCATCACTCTGGTAGACTGTCTTCACAACATGTTCACGCCCGATTGTCGTCCGCATGTGGTGAGGGAACGGTGCCTGAGCGTCCCCAAAGGTCTCGTCCCAACTCTTCTGATACTCCAACGAATTCGCACCGGCGTCCAGGAACTGCGCTTCCGTCGCGGCCGTGATGGAGGTGACCCAGCTCGGAGAAACCGCTTCAGGTGTGCCCTTCGCGACTTCCAATAAGCTTAAGAGGTAAGGGTGGCCAGCCACATACAGCGTCCCATCCCCGGCGTAATCGAGATTGTCTGCATGCTGCGGCACGTGTACGCGGGTCCTGTATCTCAGCACGTTCGTCGTCATGTCCCGTTCGTAGAGGTAGACGTTGCTCTCCGTCGACGATGCGACCGCGACCGTCTTTCCATCGGGGGATATTGCGATCCCGTTGGCGAACGATACCGAGGCTTGATTCGTGATCTTGATCACACGACCATTCGCTTCATCGAACACCACCAAGGCAACGATCCCACCGGGAATCTTCGTCACGGTCTCGAAGAGGGAAAGGTGTGGGCCGAACATCCGAGCCGGCCAGCGATGGTCTTGCGTGACGTAAAAGCTCGTCGGTGAGACAGCCGCGATAGCGTTTGGGGACATGAAACCCGGGTGCCAGACGGTCGCGACGTGGGTTGCGACTGGTTCGGCCGCTCGTGGGTCGGCGAGGTGGAAGAGCTCGACCGTCGCCTTTTCCGCTCCGAGGTTGGTGGCGAAGATCCTCAGACCTCCGGATGGATCGGGGAAGGTGTCGACCCCGAGCGAGTGGAATGTCGCTGTGCTAGGGAATCCGGCCAGAGTGATCTTCTTCAACTCGGATTGACCATCGACGCCATACGAGTAGATCCAAAGATCCCCTCGTGGCGTCGGATCCGTCATGAAACCCTAGAAAAGCGGTGGAAAGGGAAAAGATAACCACGATCAGGTTTTTCCTACAACCCCCACCCTGAAGCAACGAAAAAAGAAAACTCACTAAAACCGTATTCCATTGTAGTCTCCCGGGATCACAGCTCAAGAGGAGTTGTCCACCAGCTCCATTATCATCAGGAAGCATCTTCACATCCTCACAGAATTTGAAACGCGCCTCAACGGGATCTTGAATGATCTGGCAAGCGGTTGTAGCGTTCCCATGGGCAAAGTAGGCTTTTGGGATCCCTTTCGGGGCCACAGCGAGCATATAGAGCTCACGCTGACGGTATATAACATACGACTATCAAGAGTTTTGAGAAAATTTTATCAAGTCAGTGAGGATTTGACGAAACGTGCCGGTAGGATTATTCAAAACTAACGAAAATCGCAAATGCCAAGCTTGTGATCCGTAATGACCATCCCATGTTACTATTGATTTGTCGGGAGGAGTGACTTGGGAGAAGGTCGTTTATGAGTGACCAAAGGAGGGGGTTGAGGAGGTTTCAGTGACAGCGAAAGCATCCGTGGGGCTTTTCCAACCATGGCCATTACTGAACATTATCCCTCACGGAAACCCTTGAAAGGATTCCACTGCGGATCGACTACCCCAGCACTTAGGGAGGGATAAAGCGGTGGCGGGATATACAGCTCGGGCCCACGATGCATGGCTTCTTGAGTTACATAAAACACCGTTGAAAAACAAGGTTGCATGCACCAATATCCGGCCACGAAATCGCCGCCATGACCGAGCTCTCCATGCCTGTCATGGAAGGTGGAGGCTTTGAAAGATAGCTAGTTACGATGTATAACCACAGGATTCACCCCCGGAATGCAATGCAATGCACTGGGCTCAAAACCTGAAAGATATCTCTTAGATCACGTCTAGCGGCTAACGGCCTTTGAAGTTTCCCGTGTTCGGACGTTGGTCACTGCATTTGGCACTGACGTTGAGCATCTGCTTTGGTTCCTATATTGCGTGTGCTACATGTGGAGCTAGTTCGCAGAGTCTAGCCTTAAAAGGGTATGCCAGGACCCGGGAAGCATATAAATATGTAACTGT
>WSTV01000079.1:0-60011 GCA_019632285.1 Tulasnella sp. 332
AATGCTGACTGATTCCTTCTGGAATGTTCTACAACTATCTAGCTCCATTTATGATGTCATGAATTAGACCTAGTCTATAATGGCATCATGAATTGCCTCCTTTCTGCGAGGAGTAACACAGTTGGTTTCTAACTGTGGGAACCTCTATTGTTTGAGCGCTTAACATTGAGTGCTTAAAGTAGACCGTTGAGCATTGCCGCACGGATACCTTTCCTTCATGGGAATGTCTATTGTTTGAATGCTATGCTAGGCGAAACTGGGCGCTAAGGCAAACTACCTGACACACAACAACCACGTCAACCAGGACATCCAGGTGCTCTGCGCGACCCCAATGTGATGGAGATTGATCAAGGAGGTCATAGAAGGCTGACAGACACGGAGAAGCAACAACGAAGACAGGCCGGAGCATGCCTGAGATGTGGCCAGATGGGCCACTTCGCCAGGGACTGTAGGGCAGCCCCCTTGAATGTCAATGTGGGGTTGGACAGACCTGCAGCAGCACCTCAGAATGATACAAGGGAAGAAAGGGAAGAAGGAAGAGCCACAGAGATGAGAGTGGCTGATAAAGCAGCAGGCAGGGTCTTTGTGGCAGCCGAAGCCCAGAGGGATGGTCAAGAAGAACGTGTAGAGCACCAGTGAAACGAATGGGACTGAGGTGCAACATCACGTCACTGTCAGTCCCTGTATGCTCATCCAATTTCTATGCTCCTCTATGTTCTATGTTACCCAAGCCCTCTTTTCATGATGTATCTACCCTACCCACTACCACCATCATGGCTAATGCCCTCATCGATGGTCAATACAATACTCATCGCATTAGAAAAGACTCGGAAGCACCACTAGAACTGGAAGCAAAATTGAAATTTGGAAAAAACGCGATACCAATACTGGCTCTATATGACCCTGGAGCCTCCACCATGTTCATCAACAAGTCCCTCATAGAAGAACACCTAATTCCCATGTTCGAAATCCCTTCGAGACCTGTGTACACGATCAATGGCAAGCCTATCCAACAAGAGAGCATCAATCAAGCAGTCAAATGTCAACTCCAAATTGAAAACCACAAAAATACCCAAAAATTCTATGTGGTAGACATTGGAAGGTATGACATAGTCATTGGATTAACCTAGATAAGGCAACACCAGCCAGAAATTGAATGGTCTCAAGAAGCTGCAGATCAAGTAGTGTTCAAGTCTTGACACTGCTCGCAACACTGCCTCCCACTACACATCAATGCCTACAGGGTGGACTCAAGAGCTCCATGAATGCCAAAGAAGAACCAGGAATTGAGGAATAATATGGAAACACTGGTCAGCCAACCAGTCTCATCAGGAAGTGAAGAATTCAACATTGCCTTTATCATAGAGAATGCTTGGAAGAAACAAGCAGAAGAAGCTATTGACCTTGGTGTGTTCTGGCCACACAAGCTCAATCCCCTCAAGATTCCAGCAGGACAGTTGCACGTGGCAAGAATCATGGAGCAGGATGACAAGTCCAAACCCAAGAAGGAACCAGCTGAAGTGGTTCCCCCACAGTTCCATCGGTACTTGGAGATATTCAATAAGAAGGAATCCCAAGTGTTACCGCCAACCCGAGACTATGACCTCCACATAGACTTACTCCTGGGGAAGACACCACCGTTCAAGAAGATCTATGTGATGTCACCCACAGAACTCAATGCGCTTCATGAGTACCTTGATGAGAACATCAAGAAGGGGCATATCCAACTGTCGAAGTCACCAGCAGGAGCTCCAGTGATGTACGTGAAAAAGAAGGATGGAAGTCTTCAGCTATATGTCGACTACTGCGATCTCAACACTATGACGGTTAAAAACTGATACCCCCTACTGCTCCCAAATGAGATCATGGATAGAGTACAAGGAGCCAAGATATTCAGCAATATCAACTTGTGATCAGGGTACAGCAATGTCTGGATAGCTGAAGGTGACGAATGGAAAACCACATTCAGGATGTGATATGGGCATTACAAATACACTGTTATGCCATTTGGACTCACCAACGCACCTGCAAATTTCCAGCTATTCATGGATGATATATTCAGAGACATGCTCGACCATCAAGTGGTCATCTACCTCGATGACATCCTGATCTTCACCAAAACTCAAGAAGAACACAACAGGATTGTGATGGAAGTCCTCAAGCGACTAAAAGCGAACAATTGTCACGACTTCGTCTCGCCCAAGTCCACATGAACACAGGCTCTCCCGATATGATCACATTCTACTATCTCATGAGACGGACTTCAGCGCTATCTCGGACTATTCTCGGCTTTACCTCGGACTAACTTCTTATCATGTGTTCCCCTTAGTCATCGTGCTTCTTTTCTATTCCCTCGTCGACCCTGCTCTTCTCTCGGCTAGGAGGTCACCTGTCTCTGCCCTGCACTTCTACCAATGTGTTCTCCCACACCGCTACGCAGTGTACTCGTGTCATCTTTGTAATCCTCCACTCTTGTAACTCTATATATACTGGTAGGTATAGAGAACTTATTCCTCACACAACGTCTTATATTCCCTCCTCCATTGTATCCTCTCCTCTCTACATCATTTCCTATCATCTACCTTGAGCTTCTAGTGCTCTTGGTATCTCTATACATCTCATTGTCCTATTCGTCGAGCTCCTAGTGCTCAAAGTCGTCCAGCGGTCTCTCAGCCTTCCATTCGTGACATTATGTTGCATCCTTACACTGCTCTACGACACTCTATGCCAGCACTCCGTTACAACCTCTGAAACAAAGAAACACCAAACCTCTACATGCAGAACACTCGACGACTAGCTGAGTATCACAACCAAATCATCATCTTCGGCATTAAGCATGAAGACCTAGAACGAGTCAAAAGGAACCTACCTGGAAGCTGGGTGATTGGTGAATACCACCCTTACCCAAAAGTTTGCATTCCGTATTTTCCCACTTGACAACAACTCACTCAACTAATCCACATCGACCGAAACATCCAACCAGCGTATCTATATGTAGAACTAGGAGTTCAGATGAAGCTTCACTTCGTCCACACCACCTTCGAAACCCTAGCCAGGTGGGATTGAAATCACGCCTCCACGAATTCCAAACACAAATCGCTACTGAGAGCATCTGCAGCACGACTCGGACAGCAATACCCCCCTCGTCGTACAATCCCCCTCACCTTACGTACAACCCACTCAACTCCTAGCCCCAGTAATACCCATCATCGAACTCCCGCCAACCATAGCAACACATCCTCCCACCTATGATCAACTTCTGGCACAAATCGCAGCGCTCGCCACACAAGTGGCCAATCTCACCACCAATGTCACAAACCTAACAAACCTCCCACCACAGGCCGCCGCGCCTATCACTGCCACGCACACACAATACACCTTCACGAGTCAACCACGCATACCTGGTCCTTCTATCACCAGCCAACAGGTAACGCAGTTACCACCCAAAGGACCAAAGGTAGCGGTACCGGAGAAGTACAACGGACGAAAACGAGGCGACAAGGCCTACAAGTTCCTGGCCGCCTGCGAACAATACATCGTTATGTCGGCTCAGCAATTCAGTAGCGACCTCGACCTGATCAACTGGTCGATTGGGTACCTCACCGACGAGGCCCAAAAATGGTCCCTCATCGTCATCAAAGACCTATCGTCCGTGACGCCCACTATTGACATGTGGGGCAAGTATAAGCAAACGTTTGAACACGCCTTCAGCGATCCGGATAGGGAAGCCAAGGCAGAAGCCGCCCTTTGAAATCTCTGACAGACAAGCTCAGCCTTGACGTACACGGCCGAGTTTAGCAAGTACGCCCACCATGTGACCTGGAACGACCAGGCGCTCATGTTGCAGTATAAGTTGGGACTGAAAGCGGAGATCAAATTAGCCAAGGCCGCAACAGGATGGGCCAACAACCTCTTGGATCTCCAAGAGGAGGCCATCATGATTGATAACCGGCTGTTCGAAGCACACACTGAGGAACGTCATCAGCACCCACGACCAGCCGCACCAGCGCAACAACCACACCCCCAACGACCTCAGCAGCCCCATCAGCTGCAACTACCGAGGAACACCAATCCATACATTCAACAAGTCTTGAGGGAGAGAGCCCAACAGAGACCACCGCAGCAGCAACAACAACCGCCTTGGAACCAAGGACGTCCAGGCGCCCCCCGAGATCCCAACGCCATGGAGATTGACCAGGGAGGACGCCGACGCCTGACCGACGCGGAGAAACAACGGAGAAGACAGGTGGGAGCATGCCTGAGGTGTGGACAGATGGGCCACTTTGCGAGAGATTGCAGGGCCACACCCCTGGCAGTAAATGCAGGGTTGGATCGAAGAGTGGAGCCTGTGGCAGGGAACGGTTGGGAAGCAAGGGAAGAAACAAGAGCTGCAGAAATGAGAGCGGCTGACGAAGCAGCAGGAAGAGCGTTCGCAGGAGTAGACGCCCAAGAGAATGGGCAGGAAAACGGGGCTGAGAATCAGGGAAACGGCTGGGACTGAGGTGCGACGTCGCGTCACCTGCAGTCCCATTATGCTCATCCAACTTTTATGACCCCCTATGTTCTATGCTGCTCGAGCACGAATTTTTTGATGTACCTACCACTACTACCATCACGGCTAACGCCCTCGTCAATGGACAATACCAATTCCCTGACATCAAAAAAGACCTCGAGGCGCCATTTGAACTAGAAGCAACCCTAAAGTTGGATCAAAACGTGATACCCATCTTAGCCCTCTATGATCCTGGCGCATCCGCCATATTTATCAATAAATCCCTCATCAACGAACACATAATTCCCACATTCGACATTCCTTCGAGACCTGCGTATACAATTAATGGAGACCCCATTCAGAAAGAAGGAATCGACCAAGCCACACGGTGTGAACTGCAGATCAAAAACCACCACAACATCCAGAAGTTTCACGTAGCTGATATCAGAAGATATGATGTAGTCATTGGGCTGACATGGATATGTCAACATCAACCGGAAGTCGAATGGTCAAAGAAAACAGCAGACCGGATGGTCTTCAAATCGAGATACTGCTCGCAGCATTGCCTCCCAGTTCATATCGACGCATACGGTGTGGACTCACAAGCTCCACAAATGATGAAGAAGAATACGGAACTAAGGGAGAACCTAGAAACACTGGTCAGCAAACCAGATCCATTGAGAAAGAAAGAATTGAACATTGCCTTTATCACGGAGAACGCGTGGAAGAAAAACGCAAGTGAAGCTATCGACATTGGTGTGTTCTGGTCACACAAACTCAACCCCCTCGAGATAGCAGCAGGACAGTCGCACACGGCAAGGATCGTGGAGCAGGATGACAAGTCCAAGCCAAAGAAGGAACCCGCCGAAGTGGTTCCCCCGCAGTTCCATCGATACCTGGAGATATTCAATAAGAAAGAATCCCAGGTGCTACTGCCTAAACGAGACTATGACCTCCGAATCGATCTAGTACCCGGAAAGACGCTGCCGTTCAAGAAAATATACGCGATGTCACCAACAGAACTCAATGCACTACACGAATATCTCGACGAGAACATGAAGAAGGGATATATACGACCTTTGCGATCTCCTGCCGGTGCCCCAGTGATGTACATGAAGAAGAAGGATGGAAGCCTTCGTCTCTGTGTCGACTACCGAGACCTCAACGTGATGATGATCAAAAACCACTACCCGCTACCCCTCCCAAACAAAATCATGGACTGAGTACAAGGTGCGAAAATCTTCAGCAAGATCGATCTGAGATCGGGGTATAGCAACGTCCACATCGCAGAAGGAGACGAATGGAAAACGGCGTTCAGAACAAGATACGGACACTACGAGTACACCATCATGCCTTTCGGACTCACTAACGCCCCAGCGAACTTCCAACTGTTCATGAACGACATTTTCCGAGATATGTTGGACCACAAAGTCATCATATACCTGGACGACATCCTCATCTTCGCAAAAGACTAAGAAGAACACGACCAGATAGTCATAGAAGTACTGAAGAGACTAAAGGAGAACAACGTCTGGGTCAACCACTCTAAAAGCGAGTTCAACCTTTCAGAAATCGAGTACCTAGGTTTCATCATCGACGGGATGACCATGCGTATGGACAAGGCGAAGATAGCCGCCATCGAAGAATGGCCAATACCAAAATCCGTCCACGACATTCAAGTATTCTTGGGATTTGCGAACTTCTATCAAAGATTCATCCAAGGATACTCGAAGATCGCAAGACCAATGATGGACTTACTAAAGAAGGGCGAGAAGTTCACATGGGGAAGTAGGCAACAGGAATCATTGGATAGGTTCAAGAAGGCGTTCACATCTTCCCCAGTTCTCACGTTCCCAGATTTCGAAAAGCCATATGTGGTAGAAACGGACTCATCAGTATTTGCAAGAGGCGCAATCTTATCCCAGAAGGGGGAAGATGGAAAACTACACCCAATCGCCTACGCATCGAAGTCACTGACACCAGCAGAACAAAACTACGACGTCTACGACCTGGAACTCTTAGCGATATATGAGGCCTTCAGGGATTGGAGACAATACCTAGAAGGGGCAAATGGCCAAACCACTGTCATTACAGATCACACAAACCTCGAGACGTTCATGACCACAAAGGAACCGTCAAGAAGACAGGCTAGATGGAGTCTATTCCTTGCAGGATTCAACTTCAAGATAATCTATCGACCCGGGGTTGAAGCGAGACCAGACCCCCTGTCAAGAAGGCCAGATCATCAGCCAAAGGGGGAAGAAGGAAAATTCAAACCCATCCTCGAAAAAAACCGCTTTGCCGTCAACGCCGCAGTATTCTCAGACCAAGACTTAGTGAAGAGAATCAAGGAGGAACTCAAGAAAGACAAAACGATGTCTGCTGTTCTGGCCTTCCTCAAAAGTGACACAGCCAACGCGCCAGCCAAAATCAAGGAACAGATGAGTGACTACGCCTTAGTCGATGAGGTATTGATGTACAAGAACAAGATATACGTCCCTCAGAACAACACGATAAGAAGAGACGTACTGGAATCGAGGCATGACGCTGTAACAGCAGGACACCCAGGAAGAGCGAAGACACTAGAACTGGTGTTGAGAACCTATTGGTGGCCCTCGATGACGAAATTCACCAACAACTACGTAGATCACTGCGACAGTTGTCTCCAAACAAAGACCATCAACCAAAAACCACAAGGGACCCTGCAACCTTTGGAAGCGCCTACTGGAAGATGGACGGATATCACATATGATTTTGTAGTCAAGCTCCTGATCACCAAGAAGAAGAATGACTCAGTCCTGGTGATCGTGGACCGATTTACAAAATGAGCACATTTCATAGCTACGAAGGAGTCATCAACGGCAGAAGAAACAGCGAATATGTTCCTAGAAAACATATAGAAGCATCATGGGACGCCGCTTTGAATGGTGTCAGATCGAGGAACAACCTTTAACTCGGAGTTCATCAGATGACTGTACAAGGCCATCGGGGTGAAACTAAGCTTCTCTACCACATACCACCCCCAAACCAATGGCCAGACAGAAAGAACGAACTCGTTGATGGAACAGTACTTACAGCTGTACACAAACTACAGGCAGAACGACTGGGACGAATGGCTTGCACTAGCTGAGTTCCAGTACAACAACTCAGTTAATTTGTCAACAGGAGTCACCCTGTTCTACGCCGATACTGGAAGACACCCTACGATTGCCCCCCAGATGTTTAACAAATCGAGAGTACCCACAGCGGAAGAAATGGCAAAGAAGATCAAGGAAATAGGGGAAGAAGTGAAGGCAATGTTAAAGAAAGCAGAAGAGAAACACCGGAACTTCTACAACTGACACAGGCAGTATGCGACTCCGCATCAAGTCGGGGATCATGTTTGGTTAAGCCGAAAGGATGCCATCACCAGAACCGAGGCAATTAAGATGATGAGACCATCCGCCAAGTTGGAACACCAAAGATTCGGACCTTATGAAATAGTAGAAAGGGTTGGAAGGTCAGCTTTCAAATTAAAGCTCCCAGTCACACTGAAGATACATCCCGTGTTCCATGTATCCCGATTGACAGCGACGACATCCGACCCAATCAAAGGGCGAAAGAATGTGCCCCCAGCCCCGGTTCAGAACCTAGAAGGCGAAGAAGAATACGAAGTCGAAAGGATTCTAGATTCGCAATGGATCAGAGGCAGGTTCCAGTAGTTGATTCAGTGGAAAGGCTACGACGCCTCTGAAAACTCCTGGAACTACTTGGAAGACACTACCAACGCCAATGACAAGATCGAAGAATTCCATACAGACAATCCTGATCAACCAACCCCTAATAGGTTGTCTCGCACTCGCCCTACCTCCCATGCTCAACCAACCTAGAAGGGGCAAGTGTCACGACTTCATCTCACCCAAGTCCACATGAACACAGGCTCTCCCGATATGATCACATTCTACTATCTCACGAGACAGACTTCGGTGCTATCTCGGACTATTCTCAGCTTTACCTCGGACTAACTTCTTATCATGTGTTCCCCTTAGTCATCATGCTTCTTTTCTATTCCCTCGTCGACCCTGCTCTTCTCGGCTAGGAGGTCACCTGTCTCTCCCCCGCACTTCTACCAACGTGTTCTCCCACACCGCCGCACAGTGTACTTGTGTCATCTTTGTAATCCTCCACTCTTGTAACTCTATATATACCGGTAGGCGTAGAGGACTTATTCCTCACGCAATGTCTTGTATTCCCTCCTCCATTGTATCCTCTCCTCTCCACATCATTTCCTATCATCTACCTTGAGCTTCTAGTGCTCTTGGTATCTCTATACATCTCATTGTCCTATTCGTCAAGCTCCTAGTGCTTAAAGTTGTCCAGCAGTCTCTCAGCCTTCCATTTGTGACAACAATGTCTGGGTGAATCACTCGAAGAGTGAATTCAACCTAACAGAAATCAAATACTTGGGGTTCATCATTGATGGAGCAATGATGAGGATGGACAGAGCAAAGATAGCTGCCATCGAAGAGTGGCCAATCCCCAAATCGGTTCACGATATCCAAGTCTTCTTAGGCTTCACCAACTTCTACCAATGATTCATACAAGGATATTCAAAGATAGCAAGACCAATGATGGACCTGCTGAAGAAAGGCGAAAAGTTCAACTGGGGAAGTAGACAACAAAACTCCCTCAACGAATTCAAAAAGGCATTTACATCATCCCCAATCCTAGCCTTCCCAGACTTCAAGAAACCCTACATGGTAGAAACCGACTCATCAGTATTTGCATGAGGAGCGATCCTATCACAAAAGGGCAAGGATGGAAAGCTACATCCTATTGCCTACGCATTGAAATCACTGTCACTGGCAGAAAGGAACTACGACATGTACGATCTCAAACTACTTGCGATTTACAAAGCCTTCAGAGACTGGAGACAATACCTCAAAGGGGCAAATGGTCAAACAACTGTGATAACCAATCATGCCAACCTAGAAACGTTCATGACTACTAAGGAACCTTCGAGAAGACAGGCCAGATGGAGTCTATTCCTGGCAGGGTTCAACTTCAAGATCATATATCAACCAGGTGTGAAAGCAAGACCCGACCCCCTATCAAGAAGGCCAGATCATCAGCCAAGGGGGGAAGAAGAGAATTTCAAAACAATTCTCAAAAAATCGCATTTTGAAATCAACACTGTGATATTCTCAGACAAGGACTTCATAGAAAGGATCAGGAGCGAACTGGGAAAAGACAAATCAATGACTGCTGTCCTGGTCTTCCTTCGAGCAGACGAGTCTCGAACGCCATCAAAAGTCAAGGAAAAGATGAGTGATTACTGTCTGGTAGACGAAGTACTCATGTACAAGAGGAAGATCTATGTCCCCCAGAACTACGAGATTCGCAAAGACATTGTAGAATCAAGACACGATGCCATCACAGCGGGACACCCAGGAAGAGCAAAGATGCTTGAACTCGTATCCAGAACCTACTGGTGGCCATCAATGACAAAGTTCATCAACAACTACATGGACCACTGCAATGCATGCCTAAGAACGAAAGTCAGAAACCAGAAACCATAAGGTGCACTGCAACCACTAGAAGCCCTAGAAGGATGATGGACGGATATCACCTAAGACTTTGTAGTGAAGCTCCTGATCATGAAGAGGAAGAATGACTCAGTACTGGTGATAGTCAACCGATTCACAAAACAAGCACACTTCATCATGACTAAGGAAAACTCAACCACACAAGAAACAGCAAAGATGTTCCTGGAAAATGTATGGAAGCACCACAGAATGCCTCTACAAACCGTACCAGATCAAGGGACGACATTCAACTCCGAATTCACAAAGAGACTCTATGAGTTGATTGGAATCGAACCAAACTTTTCAACCACCTATCACCCTCAGACAGATGGACAGTTGGAACAAATCAACTCGCTCATGGAACAGTACCTTAGGCTCTACGTGAACTATCGGCAGGACGATTGGGACGAATGGCTAGCCATAGCAGAGTTCCAATATAACAATGCCACCAGCTCGTCCACCAGAGTTACTTCGTTCTACACAGACCAAGGAAGACACCCAGTGATAGCGCCACAGACATTCAATGAAGCCAGAGTGCCTGCAGCAGAAGAAATAGCCAAGAAGATCAAGGAGATAGGGGAAGAAGTCAAAGCAATGTTGAAGAAGGCAGAAGAGAAACATCAAACCTTCTACAATACCAACATGCAGCAAGCAACTCCACATCAAGTCAGGGATTGTGTATGGCTGAGCCGAAAGGACAGCATCACCGGAACTGAGGTGATTAAGATATCGAGGCCTTCAGCGAAGTTGGAGCATCGAAGGTTTGGACCATATGAAGTAGTGGAGAGAATTGGAAGGTCAGCCTACAAGTTGAGACTCCCTGACTCACTGAAGATACACTCTGTTTTCCACGTATCTCAGTTGACTGCCACATCAGCAGATCCAATAATAGGACGAAGGATGTCACCTCCATCACCTGTGCAAAGCGAGTTAGGAGAAGAGGAATACAAAGTGGAATGAATCTTGGACTCTAGATGGAACAGAACCAGATTCCAGTACCTCGTACAATGGAAGGGTTACAACACATCAGAAAACTCGTGGAACTACATCAAGGACACCACCAATGCCAATGACCTGATCAAAGAATTCCATGAAACCAATCCTGACAGACCTCGACCAACAAGGTTACTTTGCACTCCTTTAAACAACTGTGCTCAGCAACCTTAGAGGGGGCAGCTGTCATGACTATGTCACGCCTAAGTCCACTTGAACATGGGCTCCCACTCTATGGTCACATTCTACCTCCCCACGGAATGGACCTTAGACTAACCTCAGATCATTATCGGTTTAAGCTCAGACTATCTTCTATCATGTGTCTCCCTTTGTAAGCCTTCTCTCGCTTAAGACTCTTCTCTTTTATCACTTAGGAGGTCACCTGTCACTGCCCTGCACGTCCACCCCACATGTTCTCCCACACCGCCGTGCAGTGTACTTGTGTCATGTTTGTAAGCCTCCACTCCTGTAACTTATATATACTGGTAGGCGTAGAGGACTTATTCCTCACGCAACATCTTGTATCTCTCCTCCTCACTGTACCTCCTCTCCTCTCTCTCTACTCATCAACATTGAGCTTCTAGTGCTCCTCATTGTCTCTCTATCCATTTCATTATCCTCTCCTCTGAGCTCCGAGTGCTCACCATCGCCCTAAGCACCTTCATCATCGTCCAGCAGTTCCCCTCAGCCTCCCTTCATGACACCTCCTAAGTGAGAGAAGAGAAGAACGTTAAGTGAGAGAAGGCTGACAAAGGGAAACACATGATAAGAAGATAGTCCAATATAAGTCTGAGAATACGCCGAGGTCCATTCCATGAGGTAGTAGATTGTGACCATATAAAGGAGCCTATGTTTAATTGGACTTAGAGCGTAACCTAGTCGTGACACAATTGGGGTAAAGCCTAACTTCCCAACAGCTTACCACCTACAAACAGATGGCCAGACAGGATGAATCAACTCACTACTAGAGCAGTACCTCAGGCTTTAGATAAACTACTAACAAGACAATTGGGACAACTGGCTAGCAATCACAGAATTCCAGTACAACAACTCAGTTAATGCATGATAGGAGTAACTCCCTTCTTTGCAGACAATGGGAGTCACCCCACAATCACACCACAAGTGTTCAATGAGACCAGAGTATCAGATGCAGAAGAAATGGCAAGGAAGATCAAGAAAATTAGAGAGGAAGTTAAGGCAATGATGGAGGCAGAAGAAAAGCATCAAAGACTCTATGACCAGTGTCACAACTATACCCTGTCCTAAGTCCAATCAAACATGGACTCTTACCTTATGGTCACACTCTACTTTCCCACACCACAGACCTCAGACTATTATCAGATTTACATTGGACTATCTTCTTATCATGTGTCTTACTTGGTCAGCCTTCTTTTCATTAGCTTGCTTCTCTTCCTTTGCTTAGGAGGTCACCTGTCACTGCCCTGTGCTTCTACCCCACATATATTCTACACCACCATGCAGTGTACTCATATCATATTTGTAATCCTCCACTTATGTAAACCCATATATACTGGTAGACATTGAGGATGTATTCCTCACGCAATGTCTTGTATCTCCTCTCCCATTGTACCTCCTCTCCTACCTCACCTCTTATCTTCATTGAGCTCCTAGTGTTCCTTAAAGTCTCTTATACATTCTATTATCCCTTCCCAACCGAGCTCCTAGTGCTCCTCATCAAAGTCATCCAGCAGTCCCTAGCTCACTTCATAACAACCAGCATATGCAGCAAGTGACTCCACATCAAGTCAGGAATCATGTATGGCTGAGCTAAAAGAACAGCATCACCGGAACCAAGGCGATTAAGATGTCAAGGCCATCTGCCAAGCTAGAGCATAGGAGATTCAGATCATACAAGGTGATTGACAAGGTTGGGAAGGTAGCTTACTGATTGGAACTTCCAAATATGTTGAAAATCCATCCAGTCTTCTATGTACCCAGACTCACAGCCACATCAAAAGATCCAATCAAAGGATGGAAGCCAGAGCAGCCCCCACTGGTTTGAAATGAATAGGGTGAAGAAGACTATAAAGTCAAATAAATCTGTAAGATCAGTTCTTCCTGGACTGATCTAAAGTTTTACTAAGGTATCACCTAGGGGTACTCACTGCTTGAGGACTGGGATAGGACTGATGAATATGGGCTAAGAGCTAAGAGCTGGCTTGGAATTGAAGAACTTGTTATATGAGATGATTGCAATGAAGAGCCTCCTACTGAGAGTCCCCTCCTATTTATACATGAATATCTATGAATGATGTCATGATACCATCATAGCTTTAAAGGAGGTGGTTTATGGAGCAAGTGGTGCTTGACTACCTTCTTTGATGGAGCCATGCTTCTAAATGACTGGAATGCTGACTGATTCCTTCTAGAATGTTCTACAAATATCTAGCTCTATTTATGATGTCATGAATTATCTCCTTTCTGTGAGGAGTAACACAGTTGCTTCCCAACTATGGGAATGTCTATTATTCAAGTGCTAGATTGGGTGCTAAAGTGAACTGTTTTACATTGCCACATGGATACCTTCCTTCTATGGGAATTTCTACTGTTTGAATGCTATGCTGGGCAAAACTGGGTGAAACTGGGTGCTAAGGCAAACTACCTGACAAAATCTTGGACTTGAGATGGAACCAAACTCATTTCCAATACATCATACAATAGAAGGGATACAATGTGTCAGAAATTCCTGGAACTACATCAACGACATGGGAAATGCACAAGATGCCATAATCAAATTCCATAACTTGAATTCAGATCGACCTCACCCTGAGAGGTCATCTCACTCTTGAATCAGCACTTGTGCTCAATGACCTTAGAGGGAGCAACTGTCACAACTTCAATTTGCTCTAAGTCCAACCCAACAATAGGCTCTTCCCTTATGGTCACCATCTACTCTCTCATAGAGCAGACCCTGGGCTATCCTCAGCTTTACCTCAGACTATCTTCTATCATGTGTCTCTTTTTGTCAGCATTCTATCAGTTAATGTACTTCTCTTCTCTCACTTAGGAGGTCACCTGTCACTGCTCTGTGCTTCTACACTACATGCTCTCCCACACTGCCATGCAGTGTACTTATGTCACATTTGTAATTCTCCACCCCTGTAACATATATATACTAGTAAGCATAGAGGACTTATTCCTCATGCAATGTCTTGTATCTTCTCTCATATCCTCTCCCTCCCCTATCCAATCCTCTTCATCAAGCTTCTAGTGCTCCTTGAAATCTCTTATACATCTTGTTGTCTAACCCAAGAGCTCCTAGCACTCCCATATGGTCATCCAGCAGTCCCACAGTCCTCATTATGAGATAGAGGACTTATTTCTCATGCAACATCTTGTATTCCCTCCTCTCTTGTACACTCCTCCCTCCCTATCCCCTTATCTACATTGAGCTCCTAGTGCTCCTTGTAGTCTCATATTCATTTCACTTGTTCCTTCCATTGAGCTCCTAGTGCTCCCCCCTGTTGGTTGTCCAGCAGCCCAAAAGCCTTACTTGTGATATGAATGCTGTGTGCTGTACACTGACTTAGTTTACTGTCTCATCATTCTGGAATCTTCCCTGTTGTTCTTTGTATGTGTCAGCAAACACTGCCTTTGTAGTTTAGTGTAAGTGGTTAGGAAGTGAGGAGATATGTTCCTCACTTTGCCTCCTGCTCTTGTCCCTCTATAATTGACTTTTAACTCTCATACTCCCATCATGCACTGTCTGCACAACTTCCTAGTGTCCCTTGTCCCCTATCCTCTGAACCCTGAACCCTGAACCCTGAACCACATCATAAACCTTTGATCTTACGACTTGCATGTTCAAAGTTCAATTATCTCACATCTCAAAACACTATCTACCCCGCATTCAGACAGAGGTCGCTACATTTGGTCTGGGAGAGGCAGGCTATGAGAGGGAACAAGCTGAATAGGATTATCTTGAAAGGAGAATTCCATGGGTCCCAAGGAAGAAGCAGAAGTCCTGATGCTTATGATGGTGAGTATTAAGCGTCTGAGTGTCAACCATCAACCGATAGACTTCCGTAGCCCACCCCAATTGGTCGCTACTTCCCATCCCTCCTTGTGGATATCGACAAATACTCTCCGCATCGCCCGCGAATGACTGATTCTTATGACATGGATTGACACTGAGGTACTTCTCAAATCGATATTGCATGATCCGCCCCGGTTTGGTGTTGAAGATGAAGCGCAAGTCAAGAGTAGTGTAAAATTGGACGCGAATAGAAACCCCGTGAATCCGATGAAGAAGCGGTATACAGAGTATCGACAATTTATTACAAACCGCCAGGTACGTCGGCAGTGCGTGTACCCTATGAACCCATGATGTGACATTATCTGGCATGTCCAAATACTCTTTGATCGTCATAAAGGTGCGGCCTGGTTCCATGCACACTATGATATGTCACCTCAACACGTTGAGCTGCGGACTCGGGTGCCTAATGACCGCCGGTTTCACGAAATTCTTATCACGCGCTCATTTGATCCTCGCTCATCTCGGCACTAACAAACACCTCCTAATCTTCGACATCAAAGTATGGTGGCCGCAGATGCATAAGGAGGTTGGGTTGTACTGCCAGGTTCGCATTATATGTCATACCACGAAGACTCGCAATCGGCAACCTTGTGGATTATTGTCGCCTCCTGTCGTGCCAGCTCCCCAATGGCAGACGATCGGAATCGACTTTAACAGCATCAAAAGATCGCAGTTACCTGGTGGTCCGTTTCGCTCCAGATTTTGCGCGTCAGCATGTCGGACCAGTCGCAACTCAGGGGAGATTTTGTTTCTAGACGTCAAGGCCCCCCTTATCAGCTCTCTTCTTTCAATTTCATAGCGGAGGCCTTGGTGATGTGAGTTGGGCTGGAGGCTTTCGTCTATGTCGTCCCTCTTGATATCCCGCCCGGGACTGTCGCACTCGCTTAAACCGCCCTCGAGTTCTTGCACTTCACTAAGCAGCCATATGCTGATATAATATACATGACGAATTCTTCGGAAATAATCTTCAGTTTGGATCAGAGTTGGTAAGTGCTTATTTGTTGAAAGGTCCAACGATGACTAAGCAAGCAGCCATGACGAGCATTAGCTGAAGTGAATGACGATCGCGTGCGAAGGCCGCTATTCCTGGGTGACAGCGGCGCATATATGAGCGGCTGCTTCTTCTGTTAGAATGTTTCGAAAGGGTAGGAACGCGCATACCTGGAATCGACGAATATCCCGTTCAAGTTGCTCGATCCAGCTGGTTTGGTCCTCGCCTGGAAGAGATATCAATGGGGATGAGGAAACTCCAGCAATGGGAGTCGATATGTTCGGAGATAGCAAAGGTTGTAGTTTGAGCTCAACGCCAGGCTGGGAGTCACGGGAAGCGTCAAAACTTTGCCTCACAAAATCCCGTAATGCACTGTCTCGCTCCGCCTAGTGAAGGCGCCCAAGTCAATAGACCAATTTTCAAAATAAGAGAATTGACTTGCCTGAACTTGTTTCTCTGCAGGCATCGCGTCGTCGGCGGAGTTCGTTCTGCGCTTTAGCTTTGGCCCTTTATGATGTGGTTGTGCTAGCTTAGTGGCTGCATAAGACCTAAAGGGCGACGAATCAGTATATATTTATCGTGATCATGCTAAAAAAAAAAAGGCTAACTTTAGGCGTGTGCGATGTGCGTGCGATGAGGCTATGGACGCAGACTTGGTATGTCTGGAGCCAGAGCGAGCATCAGGAGATTCTGATGCCGCTGAAAGTGAATGTGAATGCGACGGTCGGACACTACTGGAGGAGGCTACAGATGAATCGACATCTGCGGCCCACGCTGCGACGAATGAATAAGGGTCGCCTGCTGGACGAGAGGACCCAGACTGGACTCGCTTACGAGTCCCTTTGACCGACTCAACCGGCGAAGATGATAGGCCATCCTCTTCGACAGGTGACGTTGGGAGGCTGACTGTGGTGCGTAAACCCAACTTTTCTCGATCCTGTGCAGTCGAGTACACTGAATGCACCGGCGAGTGTATAGGCGTCATCAGAGTCATGAATAAATAAAATTTTTATGACGGATGCTAAGCTCCAAGCCAAACCTCTTGGGTAGAGATGAACTTACATGCCAGGTTCGGTACTGGCTGATAAGATGCCAGCGGGGACACCAACGAGTCTTCGTTGCGCTTGTGTTCTGGTGAACTTTTCCTCGAAAGTCGCTTTAATGCTTTGCTTGAATCTCCCATGATGTTGTGGGATGGTGGGGTGGTGAAGCGACCAGATTGAAGAGCGAGTGGTTGCAACCTTATTGTAGCGATGGCGAATAGGGTCAAACGTTGCGTCACAGTGCCTTCCAGTACCAGAAGCCGGACACGGAGACAACAGGCGGTAAGTGCTGGCAGGGGATAGCGCACGAAGTCGTCCCATATGGTCTGCCACTGTATTGACTTATAAAACCTGCCACCGTTTTGAGGAACCAGTCCAAATTGTTGGCATAGTCGGCTGAAACCACACCGTGTTTCCCATTCATTCCTGGCGATTGCGGCCATGGACGCGAGAAGCCGCCCGTTTGGGATACCTTCTCAGGATTGTGTCAAGCCAAATGGCTGAATCTGCAAAAGGCTGAACGTCCAATGAGAGCGACAAAGAATACGGGCAGTGTGATGCCGTACGTGATCGCCGAGGAGTTGACCGAGGTTAGTCATGCATTTGACCGAGACAGCCAGTCCCAAGTCCGATTCTGGAAAACACAGGTAATTCATCATTGAGAAGCAGAGATGACGTGGATCGTGTCCCGTATGGGCATCTTGGGCATGAAAACAGTATCGAAACGCAGCCGGGTAACCAAAATTGGCGTATGTGTATCCCGAGTTCCCCGACAAGGAACCATCATTGGTCGTTACGGATGCCGATGAAACCAGTTCAGATAGCAGGAAGCTTGGCGTGGGTGCGGATATAATTGGCCATGCCCGCTCAGGCAACAACGCAGGGTCGATCTTGGGGATACCCATGTCCGGTTGAGTTGCAAGCCTCAAGCGCTGTGATGATCTTGGCATAATGCATTCCGACACTGCATCAGTAACGGGTGATCACGAATTCGACAGGGCCAAGTCAAGACGATCAATATAGCCGCCCCGCGGTCAAAATATCTTGAGGACAATGCGGGGATGCAGTAAGGTCATTCCACCACCGCGTGGCGTAGGGTGCAGATGATAGCGAAATTGCCATTGAAATCAAAGCTCATCGTTACAGGGATCATTATGTACAACGAAGGAAAATCATGCTACCCTAGCTGCCGAGTCTTTGTGGCAAATTGCTCTAATTGACTATTCATCCTCTCCGCCAGCCCCTGGCCCAATTGGCTCATACGTCGCCTCGCTCTCTCGCCCTTTGAACCAGTTGACGAGGAATGTAAAACCAGCTAGAATTGCGATAGATCCAATAAAGCCAAAGAGTGTCGCTTTACCCCATGTGACCCACCATCCTTCGACATATGGGGCAAGCGGGCGGTTGATGAGAACAACTCCAGAACGAAGGCTAGGGCTCGAATCCAACGCCTCATCCACGTGCAGGGAGAAAATAGATTGGTCCAATGAGCTAGACATCGAGGCAGAGTCGTCCAAAGAGCTGGTGGTGCCCGTGCTAGCGGCGATCGTCCTTCCCCATTTGATGACGTTCGCAAACTCGGCCTCGCCACTGCCGCCACTGGCCCCCTTGATCCCAACTAAGAACTTTTTGTCTCCTGCCCCTCCTTCTACAGCTCTAAAGACGACGTCTCCATGAATAGCCGACGGAGAAAGCAACGTCGAAAAAGTTGCGTCGTCCATGACAGGTAGGGGCATCCCCACATCCACATCACTCGCAGAATTGGTTTCCACCAGCGAGCTCCCAAACATCCATTCGAAGAACCAAAACGGCCCTGACGACTTTTCCGACGCTATGGCAGCAGTAGCCGCAGCTGCGATACCCCCAGTTGCCACAGGAATGAGATGCTGCCGTACGAACCGCCCAAGTGCGTAATGGTCGTCCAGGAGCGCTGTCAAGTTCATCCCCTTGAAAGCTTCATCCGTCGGACACAGCAGCGTCCATCCAACCTTTTCTCCATTCCTCCCAACTTGCTTCTTCTTGTCCTTCTTCTTCCTTCCGATATCGACCCAGCCATCGTCCCACTCATGATCGTCCCAGTCAAGCCTCATCGTCCCATTCAACGCAGCCCCAAGACCAGCTTTCCTCACGAGGCCGATCATGATGGAACCCTTGCCGGCGACGGCCAGATCCTCGACACTGACCCCGACGGTACGGGGGACGAGAAGACTTCCTGTGACTTCATAAGTCGTCCCTGTCTGGGTGAAAGTCGTACCCTCACGGGGATGAATGGTGATAGCGGAAGAGGATGAAGCCGAAAGCCATCCTCCAGACCCAGTCACTTTTCCGGCGTCTATTCGAACATCCGAGCCCTCCAGAGTCGGGAACGTCCGCGAACCGCTGGACCCGCCACTACCTGGAGGAGAGGTCGCATCGAGGCCAAGAATCTCATCTCCAGGGTACAGTACGCCTTCCAGGACGTGGTGCAACACCACCCGCTTCAGGCTATCTTTAGCCAGCAGGAGATGATCTGCCACAAGCCCCAGAGATTTCCACGCATCGTTTCGCGGGACGAGGACGGTCGTTAGTGGATGTGTTGCCAAAACATCTGAGACAGCAGTAGAGAATACGGAAGTGAGGAAGGTGGTGTATTCCAAGGAAGATAGTAGAGATGCCATGACGTCCGTTGGAGGTGAGAGGGGCGAGGATAGGACATATATGATGGATTCGCCAATCTCCACTATAGATCATACAAATCAATGATTAGAATCAATCACCAAAATTACCAGAAGAAACGCGGCGTCACTCAATGCAGACTTACCAGGTTCCCCTAAGACCAACGCCCCGCCAAATCCAATCTCCCCATTGCCCTTTGCGACCGCCTTCCCATCTTTGCCTCGCACACTCACTTCAATAACTTGTCTCCCACCACCCAAGCCCACCTCGCGTAGCTCCGTCCCAAGCAGCTGCTTATCCTCCAACTTTTGGCGCGTAAGCTTCCCAGGGATAAAGTGGTATTTCAGAATCCTTTGTAACTCCGAGTGATCCGTGTCGTTCTTATCCTCGGCTAGTGCCTTGGCGAGTATCTGTTCAAGGCTCATCACCCCATCCTGCGGTGCCAGAATCGTCCAGCTCTCTGCTTTATCATCCACATAACTGGATAGGTTGGCCAGTCGTAAGAGACCAACGAATTGCGTGGCGTTCAAAGCTAGGAGATATTTCTCCGCGTTAAGTTTGAAGATCGTTGGAGAGAGAAGGAGAGAGGAGACGGTGTGGAGGACGCCATTGGACGCATAAATGTCCGTGTCCAAGACGGTTGTTGCGTTGTGGCCGATCGTGGGTGGGGAAGTTATGGTGGAGAGGTGAAGATTATGGTTTCTGAGAGTGGGGACTGAATAAACTTCAGTGTCCGAACATTTAAGGTAGCAGGGATTGCATCATAGATGTACTCACACTCTGTAGTCCCGTTCGTCTTCCATGTGTCGCTCCATCCGACCTGCGACCTACGACTCACGATCATAACTTCCGACCCAGGTCCGTCCGCGCTCGCATGCAATCCAACAATCTTCTCCATGTCCTTCTGGGCGAACCCACTCTCGAGGTATCTCCGCTCAATCCCATCGAGTGCGTCCCATGCCTCATCGACGGGAAAAAATAGCGTCAAGTGTGGCGTATTCTCTAGGAGATTTTCCATGTCTGATGAGAGGAGGCGAGCCATAGTCTTGAGAGATGGGTGAGCACGGACGGTGGATAGCAACGAGGGTGGAAGGGCGAGGACGCGGTCGATGCCATAGACGACCCCATTGGCGGCGAGAACGACATCCTTAGCTTGCTTGGCGCCGTGTTTCTGGTGATGGTCAACACCGAAGAGTGCGAGCTATTTTACGGAGAGCGCGTCGGATGTCAATAATTTTGATCTGGTGACGAGTTTTGGGGTGCGATCACTGCGAAGGACAGGATCGCCCGACACAAAACTCTGCAGCCTTATCAGGAGATCGAGCATTGGGACAAAATGTAGGGACTGGAGGAGACATAGAAGATGAGAAGGTTGCGCTTACCTTCTCTTCACCACTCCGCGATAACGTCCGCAGCCGTTGCGGCTCACCGGCCAAAAGTCCACCAGGTATGGGTAACCACGGCTCATTCGGAGGGGGCTGCTTTGTCGGAGGTTCGGTGGTGAGCGCTGGATAATGCAACGTCTCCTGTACAGCGACCCCCTCTGGTATGATGTCCAAAGTGTAATTCAGGATATGATAGAATAAATGCTGCCTGAGCGCTTGTTGGACATTGTCGGTCAGCTCATCATCTCCGCTATCAAGTGCTGTAGACCAAACAGAGGAAGAAGTAGAGTTGCGATGCCGCTCGATGGCATCGTTCGTCGGTGCGAGGAGAGTGCTCCCATTGAGCGTGTTGAGCGTGGGCACAAGTTTAGCGCGTTGAATTAGACGAAGGAGGAGGGTGTAGTCTGTATCGGCAGAGAGGACGTCTATGAGAGTCGCTGACGTTGTGGTCGCTGTGGACGAGCTGCGTGACGGGGCTGCATATGGTGCTAGAGCTAGAAAGAGGAGACTAAGGAGGCATAGCGCAAGTGAGGAGAATCGCATCATCCAAGTCTACTAGGCCCTTTAATAGGGCTCGTAGGCCAATGAGTAGTAGTAGGTGTGGTTATGTGTGGTACGGTCTATGGGCCTATGTCAAGCGCGGCTTCACATCATACGGTGGTTGGGATTCGAATCACAACCCCTGACCGGCGACTTGTCAACGGACCGGCTAACAGCTCCAGATGCCTCAGATCATTGGTGTAGACAGTCCAGAGGAAGTGTATTTCAGAGTATCGGTGGTCAGTCAACATGACGAAGTTCGCAGCAGTCCGTTGATTCCTTATCCATGACATTACACGCATTAAGCACCAAGCGGTTAAATATCCCAAATATCTATAAGAAACACGATGACCCGTCGTGGCATGATAACGGAGTGTTATTAGATTCGCTTTGGGCATAGAGCCGAGATCACAAAACTAGCTAATATTGTCTATGGTAGAATGTCAAAGGAACTCGAGCCCCATCCCAACTTGGAAGCCTTTCCTACCCATATCGCTCCTACTTATGACAAGCGGCACGCCAAAGTTGACCTCCACTCTGATTGGGTCAAACCGATAAATCAAACCGACGCCTGCTGAGATCGATGGTTGAGTAAGAGATTGACGAATGGACGCCACGAGGTTAATTGGTTTCGCTGCAAAAAAGATCTCATAACAATAAATAGATATTCGCGAGTGACCAAGTCGATGAAAACGTACATCGGTCGAACGGGTCCAATCGGCCAACATTGAGAAACGCGTGGAGTTTTATCGGCCATGTGGACTTCTTTGGAACATCACTGAAGACGCTAACACCGGCACTCCAGTACATGTCGCCTCCCAGCGAGTCGGCTGCAATCAACAGGTATCACACTTAGGATATAACATAACCATTTCAAGGGGCACGTACGTCCGTCCCTCGCTCCCAGGCCATTTTGCTTGAACATCCTGACGCTTAGCGGCCCTCCCAACTGGAAACGGTCGCTGAACATGGACTGTGCTGTCTTTGGTCGAGATGCGAACAGATCAATCGGGTAGAGCATACCAATGCTAGAAGAAACAGAACACGACTAAGCGCACAAAGAAACGAGATTCAGCGTCAGCTCAGGTGCGTATGGTCAAGAGTATCTGATGCGCGGCGTACACACCAAGCCATGACCCAACTGCCGCGATACTTGTAGAATCGATTCACTTTTTAGGTGTGACACGTCTCCACCAAAACCAGCAACTTCCTACTACAGATGCGTTAAGGCCTACTGTTAAGAAGATAGACGACGAGTTGAGCGTACATTGAAGATTTTCGAGTAAAGGCCCTTAGTAGCCGCCATGTTATCGTCTCGCGTATCGTAAACAACCGTATGACTGAGAGCAGATTTGATGCTATGACCAGCAGCTTCCCGCATACTATTACATGTTTAAGATAAGCAATACTGATGAAATGTTGTCAGCGTTGTAGACTGACCTTAGCGATGCTGTATCTGCTAGACTTCCGACATGTCTTGAGGTTGCCTCGTACGCGAATTCATGCGAGCCGTCCCTCCACGGCGTCTGTGAGTTAGAAATTAACATTACATCAATACAAAGAGGACACCAAAAAGGCGTCCGTAACGTTGATGCTTACCCGAAGCGCAACTTTTAGTCCATTGATCTCCTGCACCGAGCTCGCGAAGCTGGTATTGTCTTTCTGCATCCCGAACGCGCTTATCTCTCCTCTTGTCCGTAACGAACGGTCGAGGGCCAGCAGCGGTGCCTCAAGACTGACTTGGAACGCTCGCCGCGTCTTAGTACCGAAGGCAAGATTCCCTTCAATAGTCTCGGCACCTCCAAACGCGTTTAGCATGCGGCCAGTAGCCGACTATGATGAGAGGCTTGATTTGAATGACGGAAATCCTCGTTGATAAATGTGGGCGACTCACAGCACTGCCTTCTTGGTTGCCAATATCCGTACTTGTCTTGAGGAACCATTTGCCGCGTTCTTTACAGCGATAGACGACTTCAACGTCATTCTCCTCAGCGAATGGAAATCCGCTCCGCTCGACGGTCGTATGCACGCTCTTGAAGATCTGAGTATTTTGGAGGAGGGAAGATATGCGCCGCGTTGTTTCGAGGACGTCGGCTAATGATGTTTTGGGCTGTGCAGTGGCACTTGCGCCTCGCGACGGTCCAGCGGACAGGATTTGTGGCTCAATGAGCCCAGCAAGAAATGTTGGTCTGATGTTGGGCGCTCCCTCGACGCGTATTGCTGTAATTCTAGATGGTCGTTCCAAGTTGCCACTGACCTGTAAGATGAAATCAAAGATTCAGTGCATCATCGGGCTTAGATATATTTGACAAGACTGACCACTTCGACCAGCTTGCGTACTTGATTCTCGTACTCGCCTCTCAGCCTTCGCTCTAATCGCGCCTCCTGCCATTTCCGGAGTTCCTCGACATTGGATGGTTCCTGATCTCGCGGTGCTGACGAGTTATGTAGCGGTGGTGTCAGCTTCGTCGAGCGAAGTAGCTACAGCGAGAATGATGTCAGCCTCGAGATGGACGTACTAATATCCCTGACTGACCTCGCCATCATCAAGGATCCCGGTGGTCATTCGTTCTGTTAGACAGTAGGTAGTAGGTCAGGTCTCGAATTTCGGGCCAGGCACCTTCCCGCGCCTCGTCCAAATTCCAATCCTCAATCTCCTTCCCAAAAAGTCAGTGGATCTGAAGCTCCCTTCAAGCAGATGCTAACGTCCTTTGATTTCGCCCAATAGCCATGGTGCAGCCTTTTGATCTTTGTGCGCGGTTAGCGAATGGGTACCGGGCACGGCTGAAGATGCTACCCCTTCCACACACAACCCAGAATCTAGCCATCCTACAAATCCTCCTCCAGAACGGCCTCGTCTCTCATATCACGCGTGGCACCGTTAACGGAGCTGACCCTGTTCAATGGGCTTCCGCGCCCGAACGCGCCAGGCGAATATGGATTGGTTTGAAGTATCGCGACGACCAGCCTGTGCTCACTCACGCGGAAGTGATCAGCAAACCGAGCAAGTGGCATCGGGTGGACGTGTCGGACATTCGGAGACTTTGCTCGGGAAAGATGTCCAAATTCGTGCAGCCGCTGGGCTTAGGAGAGGTTGCTGTCGTGAAACTTGTCGATGACCGCCATCATACCCATTGGCTAGAGGCACGAGAGGCGCTGCGGCAGAACGTTGGGGGCGAGCTCATATGTAGGATGCGATGACGATCAGTGGAACTCGAAGGTATGTTCCCCGTATAGCCTCTTGCACACATTCTGAATGTTGTACACATTCGTTCAGCATACTCGATCTTGCGGCCAACCGATTCGTGTTTTGCCCTCTCTCACGACTGCTATCGCTACCTGCTTGTATATATTGCTTCCCGCTTCGCTCATCTGACACACTCAAGCGTCGAATGCTTATCACAGATCGCGTAAAACTATAATCGAAAGTGTGGAATAATAGCAGATGACGGCAACCATCAACCCTGCATCATGGGCTTGACCCCTTGTCCTGTCATGACTGAATTGCTATCCTCCTGACCAACTGACCCGTCCTTGCATACAAATGCGACTGGCCTTGGTTATCAATGCTGCTGAAGCAGGATATAGCCACATTTCTTCCAGGTGCAAGCCGAATTTGGGAACTCTGAATGAGCTCTCCTTCCAATGTGAACGCGTGTAAAGCACCAGAAGAGGTAACGACGACGATCAATGATCCCGGGACAACATGGACATGAATCGGTACGTCCGTGGCGTCGTATGTGGGAATTGACACGGAGAACTGAAATGCGTCAGGTTCCGAGGGATGCCTTTCTCCAGGTTGGAGGATGGGCGCATCAAGGTCTTGATAGTGCAGCCTCATCTGCAATGTGAACAAAAGTGAGTGATATTCCTACCAATCGCTTCGTGGTTAAGCGCTCAACGGACCCGTTCCTTTGGGTTCATGCGATTTGCATAACAAAACAGCGTCTTCCAAGTGTTCCCTCCCATGGGCACATCTACAAACGCTCCTGCATGGCCCCATACGTCCCTGACGTTGCCAGCAAGCGCGCCTGACGACGTCAAACGACATGCTCTGAGCATCCCTGCGAAAAAACCTCCTTGCATGGCTTTAAGCAACGGCCACTGCATCCACTCCGCCAAGACAACCCATCCTCCGTCCGAGCCACCCCTGGTACCCGGGAAGTGAGTGACGTCTTTGAGCTTCGAGATGCATCCGTCCGGTAAGGCCATGGAAAAGTTGCAAACCTTTCGAGGGAGCGACTTTGAGATAGCTGCAATCGGCCAGGTGTATATTTGACGTTTGTACGGGTCAGCAAGTATGATCATGGTATAGGTTGGGTCTGGACCAGGAGAGCTTGCCCAGGTGGAGATTGTGTCGTTACCGACATCGATCGACATGGACTTTGCCTTGTTGCCCGAATGAATGTCGATGACGCGTAGTGCAGAACCGAAAAGAGCTTTTCCTGACCCCCACAAAGTCAATGGCATGTCAGAGAGATTCGGCTTAAGAAGGAATCACGAGACGGCTGTGAAACAAATCAAGTGCTAACCTTTCACGCAGGCAAACGTCCGTCGATCAGGCGATAGAACTCCCGCCCCGCTCTTCATTGATCCAACAGCGTTGGTCGCAGCTAGATTGGCCTCTAATGGCAATCCATCGGCAACGAACTGACCAACGCCTTTGCCTTGGACCAGATCTACCATCAGCACCGGTGAGTCCGCCTTGCTCGACTTTCCTTTCGTCCTGTAGCATAGCGTACTGCCGCTAATACTTCCCAGTTCCTGTACTAACAGAATCAGTTCGGTCCATATGATCAGGGAGAACTCGCACCCATAACGTACCAACCCATCTGGAGACACCTGGATCATCTCTGGCGAAAACACAAGGTCTTGCAGGAACACGCCACCCGATGGCTCATTCTGAAGCTGAGTAGGACCAGTGTTCATATTCTATGGCTTTCAAAAACTGTTATAAGATCAAGCGGGGAGTTGCAGGTGGTGCTGGAATGAGGGACAGCTTGCGGCATATTTTACGTGAAAAAGCTACGCGTGATCGATTGTGATCGACCACTCCTTTTCTGTCCAAAACTGATGTACACGACCCACCAGCGACTTGGACGCCAACCTTCCAAATGATCCACAATGCGAAGGAAATGGGGATAAACAGCACCGGTAAGCTAATGGTGCTGGCAGGTTAAAGAGATCCAACGAGCCGGAATACGCGGGGCGAGCTTCTTATGGATTAGCGGCAATGAACCTGCCTTTCCCGCTGTCACATGCGCACCCGACCTTCTTACTCTACTCCAGATAAGTATACGGAAAGCAGGCCTTCAGTCAAGTCTTGCGCTGGCACGGGTCAACTCAGAATGTTCACGTCCCAATCGAACTCCTCTCCCACGCTCTGCTTGCGCCCAAAAAGCAATTCAAGGGGTCTCAGACTCGTCAGCTAAACACTCAACGGCCCGAGTTATGAGTCTTCAATCCTACCCCCTTGAAACCGTCTTCGAGCTGGTTTGTGTGGTCCACCATCTGCACTGCTTATCTTCTGAGCCGGATAACCTCCAGTTGCCCCTTATCTGTCCTTCCCATACCTATATCCTATTTTTCAGAATATCTATATACGTATGTTCCAGAGATATAGATTGATGTAATACGTGGCTTCCTTCGTATTGAAGCCATTGGGATCGCTTCCGTTGGATACTTGTGAACAAGGTAGATAACACCATTAACACGACTGCAACAGATCTCGTGGATTCATATGAAGATTATCCGTGTTACAGGAACCATGTGGGTGTGGAGAACCCATATATCATTATCTACCACGAGCCCAACCTTCAATCCATATATTGCCAATGCACCCACTAGAGTTCAGGTCATTCCCAATAGCCGCCCTTGCTCAAATTGACCCTTGTATCCTGCCTCATCTTACTCCCCTTCGACCTCCCAGCCCCTCCCTTCTTCGCGTGATGCTTGGCCTGCTGCCGCCGCTGCTGCCTGACAAGATCGCCTGCGACGATGTCTCGTACGATCGCAGGAGCAGTCCCTGGCAGGAGTGGCAGAGATATGTCTTCGAGTGGGACCTGAGAAGGCGGTACCGTCATCGTAACGTCAACCTCCCCATCTTCCTCTTCTACTTCGTGCGATTGGGCAGATGGGGGAAGCGGAGCAGCGATGTCGATGTCGAGCTTTGAGACAGCCTTTGCGAGTTCGGATGCTACAGATGATGTTGGGGAGGGTGCGCGTGAGCGGTCTCGTTGATGTTGACATTCTTTGATGAATTTCTTGTCGTCGTCATCAACTTCAGAGTGGTCGGGCGACTGATCTTGATCTCGATCTGGGTCGTCTGAGTAATCAATCAACTCTTCTTCATCTTCGCCCCTTCCTCCACTTGCTTCGGCGCCTTTGTCATAATCTTCAGATCTGCCACCGTAATCAGACCTTTCCCTTTGTTCGCGCGCGACAACCATGTACTGAGAAAGGGGACAACCAGATCCCGGAATTAGTGGTTGCTGCAAGAGCCTGTCGAAATAACACCCCCACCTCCTCCAACGCCTTCAGATCTTGATTCTTGAACCCGCTTGCGGCAACGACGATATCCAAACGAAACTTTTCTTCTCCATTTTTGTCTCCCTTTTCGTCCGCATTCTCCAGATCCATAGTTGCCTTGAACCTTGGATACAGATTGCTCTCATACCCAAATCGCCTCCTGAAGAAAGTCCGGATGCACTCTACATCGCGATTGAAGTAATACTCGGCGTTGGCATGCCGGGTGCTAACCATCTGTGGGAAGTCGATGACGATGGGTTTCGAGGTCAGTCGGTGGATGAGAATATTGAACTCGTTGAAATCGCCATGGATGAGTCCGGATTGGGCGAAGCGCACGATGAGGTCCATGAGCTCCGAGTAGAGTTTGCCCGGGGAGGGGACGGAGGAGATTTGGCGTCTATGTTGGAGCGTTATATTTTGATAAATTAGGTTAATCATGAATTTCAAAGAGACGTCGCTGTGGAGGAATTAAAGCGTGGTGTGCTCACAGAGGATAGGAGTCGATGAACTCCATGATGATGCAGTGCCGAGCTTGGTCTATCGGTCTAGGGACTGGGAAGCCATGCTCGTGAAGCACCTAAATACAAGGGGAAATGTTTTCGGATTGACATCATACTCCTCAGCGAAATCTTAGCCTTCCAACTCCGCGCTCACCGTCATGAACGCCCACTCCTTCTGAGCTGCGAGTCGGGACATGTACATCCACGAAGCGGACTTACGCTTGCCCATGTAGTCACGCTTGGACTTGATCGCGCGGAAGGAGATTCGGCCGAGTCTGTTGGGTGTGATTCATAACATCCGAATTAATCAGTCCTCCATCGTCGTTTGGAAGACGGTAGGGATCATATCGAAACCTATGCATCTTCATAACCATCTCTTTTCCTTCTTGGTCCGCGACGACGTAGATATCTGTAAGAAACAAACCAAATTAGTACGTTTAGTGAGCGTTTTAAAATGCCGGGTCCAAGCCACACCAGACTCCTTTCCGACACCGATCTGATTCCCAACAGAGTATACTGCATCCCGCTTTGACAGAGCTCTGAGCGCGAGGAAGTCATAGCCTCCGTAAGTTAACCTATATCCATCGTCTAAGAGAAAAGGCGTTGAGCCCAAGCCAAGGATGGGGCATAACCCACAGGCTATGAAATCAAATTGCTCACGAACAGCTAGCATTCTGGACCCGAGCCACCAAATTCCGCCTTGCAAGAACTCCGAGGACCTTAGTCACCCCGCCATTGCGAAGGCCAGATATCTGTGCTATCAAGGGTGTAGGCACAACCTCGTGGTTTTTGGAGCCCATCTCTGTCTGAAGTACTTTCATTTATCAGGGCACCGTTTGGGAGTTGGAAACGGATTATAGTGCATTCATGCACGTACAGCTGTAAGGACTCGGAACTCATCCGAAGAGATGTATCGAATGTCGGTCGCATCGAGCTTCATTGCGAGTGGAAGATTGTGATGACATGATCCAGGATGAACATTTGCTGATGTAAGCAGACTCGACGGCGGCTTCCATTACCCCCGTCCTTGCTTCGATTCTAACCTTCTCTCGTCACGCTAGTCTTGATTTTAAGTTGGCCTGTTGATCCGGAAGCAATTCAAGTGCCTTGCTTTGATGTTGAACCTCACCAACTCGCGATTATCTCGGCTAAATCGATTCAATGTCAACATATGCATCATCACGTGTGTGATTCATACGAAACAAAGCCATCCATTATGCCGGAATATACATAAACGTCATCAGCAATATTTCAAAATGCTCTAAAATTATGGCCGGAAGCGGTCCGTCGGAAGCCGACGGACCGCTTCCCAACATCTCGCCTTCTTTCCCATGTCATGGCCCCCACTTGGGCTCCTCGACATGAACCCGTCATGGTAGAAGCGCTCACTGACCCTCGACGGCCAATATCGACGGCCCGGGATCATTTATGACAACGCCATTGATACCGGAGGAAATGCGGACAATAGGTCTTCGACGTCAAATACTTAAAGAAGAGGAAAGGAGAGACAGTCTATCCCGCTCTCTGAACAAGTCTTTCCCTACGACCTCCCCTCCTTCGATGCTGTTCCAAAAACTTGTGTCTGTGGCTTCTCTACTTGCTGCACCAGTCCTCGTAGCTGGCTCGGGTGCAAACTCAGAATGGCTTCACACTCTCCAGAAGCGCACACTGTTTCAGACTTGTTCGGTCAAGGCGCTTGGAGGTGGCAAGGATGATGCACCGAACATTTTGGCGGCGTTCGAAAAGTGTAAAGAGGATGCGATCATCGTTCTTGATGGGTCGTATACCGGTGCGTCCTTCAACCATCGAGTGGGGTAACACTTGGAGGCTTACTTGCTTCTCTCTTCATTTTAGTTGGCACTTTGTTGAAGGCGACCTTGAAGAATGTGGAGATCTCGTTAACTGGGACTATCCAGGTGCGTTTCAATGGCACTAACGTGCTTATATCATATACCTCTACCAACATATCTTCTGCTCACTTGGTATAGTACACGAATAATATTACGTACTGGTCTCCCAACTCGCTCTTTCTCAGTGAGTTTTTAACCTTCATTCGTCATACTGCATGATCAAATGCAAATCTTACGTATTTCAATATATGCTTTCTTTTCAAGCGTATCAGAACGCCACGACCGTAAGCATCAATCGTGTTTCCGTTGTATTATCTCCCGTCCTCTCTTGGTCTAACAGCCGTGTTATAATACAATACGCAGTTCTTCTTCCTTTCTGGAACGAACATCTACCTTCACGGTGGGGGCACGATCGACGGCAACGGACAGCTCTGTAAGTCGAACGCTTCCAGGTCCATCTTCTCTATGGGAAATTCCTAACCCATGAATGCGTCTCAAATCCGAAAACAGGGTGGAATACATACGAAGCTAATAAGGTATTGTGACTTCGTCATCATTTTTACTATCAATGCCCCAACCAATTTTGTTGCAACAATTCTCTCTCTAATTAGAACGCAGGTGTTGCGGGTGGCTCTTCCACCACATTTGCGCGGCCGATCCCGTTAACCATCGGCAACGCGACCAACGTGGTCGTCGACAACATCGCGATCAAGCAGAGTCCCTTCTGGGTTCGTCGCCCCATTTGTCCTTTCTACTCCCCCCCATTCCTCAAGAAAATCTCATTATGTAGCACAACTTCTTATATCAATCCACCAACGTCGTCTACTCTCGACTCAGCCTCTCCTCTGTATCCAATAACGCGTCGAGCCCGTCTGCCAATTCAGATGGGATTGACATCTATCGATCAAGCAACGTACTCTTGACAGGTTGGACGGTGAATAATGATGATGATTGCGTGAGCTTCAAGGTGTGCATGCGCTGCCTTTTGTCTTATGAAACATGGTTTTGACTGTGGATGTGGTATGATTTTTAGCCAAATACGACCGACATCATAGTCAGCGACATGAATTGTAACGGATCGCATGGGATCTCGGTTGGTTCCTTGGGCCAATACAAGGGTGAAACGGATATCGTATGTGCCCATGTCCCCCTTCGCCCTCCACTCTCGATCCTCATTCTGATCATGGGCCGTCTCATTTTTGAAATCAAAGGTCTCGAACATCTATGTGAACAACATCACCATGGCCAACGCTCAGAATGGGGCTCGTATCAAGGTAATGATTTTGATTTATCCTCAAGTCTACCGCCTGCGTTTTGCCTTGTATCTTGACCCCAACAACGCGTATCGTGTGCAATGCTTCCTTCTCCCCTAGGTCTTCCCCGACAATCCGAATGCAGGAAGTGTCATTGGAGGAGGGACTGGATTCGTGAAGAACATTGTACGTTTCTCCAATGTCATTGTTTTTCGCATTCTTCGAGCTCAATGAACACTCACTTCTTTCCGTCTTTCCTCCCAGACGTTCGCGAACTTCTTCGTCCAAAACGTTGACAATCCAATCCTTATCGACCAGTAAGCGCTGTTCTCCTCGCAACTTCCATAGACCATGATGAAGCTGACAGGCGGAAGAAAACAGGTGCTACGATGTAGAGAACGCGACATTCTGCGCTGAGTACCCGAGTAAACTAAGCATCTCAGATGTGCATTGTAAGTTCAAAAGCATCACATCAAACTATCCTCTTTTATCGGCTCACCAACTCACGTCACATCGTGATTACTTTCCTAAATCCGACGTAGATATCAACGTGCATGGCACCTCCTCTGGCAAGAACAAAAATATCGTCGCTCAACTCGAATGTTCTGCCCTATGCGAGGACATCACTGCCAAGGGTACGAACCTCAAGCCACCTGTGAACTACACAACCACGGAGTATCTCTGTTTGAATATCGCGACAGAGTCTCAAGTGAGAAATGAATTTCGCGGTCATTTTTTGATTTGATGGAATAAATATCGTCCCCAACTGATCTCTTGTATTGGGATTGCCCTCTAGCTGGACTTTAACTGCACAGCACCACCCTCGACTTCCTGATCATTTGGCGGAGAAAAATCACAGGACAAGACGAGCGAAAAATGCTTGTTGGAATGGAAATGGAAATGGATCCTTTCTGTGTCTACACTGCATTTAGCCCTGACATGCATCGTATTTTGGAGTCACCCAAGCACGACTTCAATCATGATCTTCGTTACTTGCACTTCATCTCGTTTGCCTTTGTTCATCCCCTAGTCTTGTCCCCAGATCTCAAGCCTTACGTTCGCAAATTTTGGATACGTCCATTGCTAGTCAAGGTGCGTGTGGCCATGGAGCATAATGTTCGCTCCGTAGTGGGAGAACGACCAGGCAGTATTGTATTATAATCGGTAGTAGACTATCAACGCACGGCCGTGCTTGATCGCACTTGGTAAGGAACAGGGGAGAATTGTATTCACAACCCGGAGCGAAGAGGCCCTGTGATGCCAGGATCCGACCACAAGTTTCATTTTCAATGAGTATGTCGATGTAGTTTAAGTCGCTGCGTCGTCGGGTCCGGAGCTACCCGGAATGAGCTAAAGGCCATGTCAAAGGGTGCCAGTGCGGAGTTGAGACGACGATAGACTTGAGGTTAAGCAGATTGAATGATCAACGAACCATGCAGATGTTGTTCCCGTTGAGGAGTGTCTGAGCGCGCTTGGTAGCTTTGCGGCCTTCCGAAGTGATCTCACTATTTCCAGGTTTGAATGGAAGGAGTGGCTGTCAGCCGAAAGAGAATGGCGATGGTCTGACCATGTGGTTGGGTGCGTACTATTCTGTCACGTCTTCCAAGACCATGTCTGCGCCCAGATCAAAAGACGAAGGTAGCATAGTCCCAATTCTTAATCAGCAAAATGCGTTGTGGATCAGAGAGTGGCTAAAAATTATGAGATACGCACTGACAAAGTCATCGAATCCGAGGAGGGTACCTGTGAACTCGCGTTCGGACTTCATCACCACCCAGATGCGAGAACCGATGCATCTGTCAATGAGTTCTGTCCAGAAAGGACAGGTGAGTCGACTCGCTCAATCTGAGCGCATTTCAGGCTGTGCTCTACCGAGGGGTAAGATCTGAGACGCCATTGCAGAAGGTGAAGAAGATTGTAAAGTAAGAAGTCCCCGTGTTGATGTTCCACGGTGACTTTCTCGAACGGCAAGTCATTGCTGATCCTCAACCTGAAAAGAACAGGTTTGGCCACCCATCCGTCTAAATGGATTATTACGCTGCTCATCAAGTGGTTATTGTGCTGGTTGGGTTGATAGGCTCAGGAAAGGCACGCAACCCTAAATCGATTTTTGCTCTCCTTTAACCGATCTGCTTTCCACTCAGTCTGCTTTCGCCACTGCCCTCCAATCCTATTACCCCAACTTCACCCGCTGTAATCAAGATGAACTTGGAAATAGAAAGGCTGTTGAGGCCAAAGTCCACGAAGCGCTCAGCACAGGAAGGAGTGTCTGTGTGGATCGGACCAATGTTGAACCAAGGTGTGATGTGTACGATTCACAGGCTGCTCAATCCAGCTTCTCAAGAAAAAATTCGTTTATCGTAGCCAAAGAAGAACTTGGATTGAAATCGGGAGGAGCTATGATGGCGTGGAGGTTTGGTGCGTTGAGATGGATGTGGATAAGGAAATATGTCTCGAGCGGTTATCGACACGTAAACCATCCTCACCAGGTTCTTGTTTTTTTTAAAGCTAACATCTACTTACGTCAAAGGTAAAAATCATCCGACAATCAAGGATATGCAGGCTGCTAGGAGAGGTAAGTAATCGGGGATGGGTATATAACAGTTTCCTGGCGCTTACATCCGCGCCAAAACAAACAAACAAGTGATTGATATATTTGGGACTCAATATAAGACACCCTGCGTATGCGAAGGATTCGACCTTGTCTTCACCATCCCCCCTTATTGCATACCATCTACTCCTCCTGTGGCCGAAACCCTTGTAACAGACGAGACCACCCTCCCACCTCCCACCTCCACCTCTCCTTCGATCCCCAATCCACCATTAATATACTCTCCCTCTTCTATCCTTGCCATCCTAAATAACTTCACCCTCGCCGCTCAATATCCCTACCGTCCAAAGCGGCTGGACGTCCTCCCACTTGATCCCCGTCACGCAGCCGCCGCACCACTAACACCTTCGTCTCAGTCCTCGCAGTTAGTACGCACATGGAGGCCGTCGGGGAATGGCAGCGGAGGTGCACCGGGTGGTCATAGAGGACCCTTTAGAGGGAGAGGCGGTCAGGATGGAGCTGATGTGAATACAGGTAACGGCTCCTTCAGAGGAAGAGGACGTGGGTATGGCGTCAGTCGTGGAGGAGCTGAAGAATATGAAGGTAGAGGCTCATTCAGGGGAAGTGGACGTGGACGCGGCGGCTATGGCGACGGAAGAAATGAGTGGATTGAAAGATCTGGGGGAGGGAGACCATCGGAGAACTCAGCTTCGATCCCGAACACGAGTACGGAGTATCGAGGTCGCGGTCGCGGCGATGGAGGGGGAGCTTCTTCTCGTGGTAGTGGACCTCCAAATTTGACTTCTAGCACATCATTTTGGCGATGATCAGAGCCTAATACCACGCATATTGAAGAGAGTGAATTGGAGTAGAATTTACCAACATCTTGAAAGAGTCTAAAAGATGTCGAAACGCGCCTATGGATCTCCCAGAGATGAAATGTAAAGATTTAAAGAACTAAGATATGTTGTTTCCCCGTCTCTATTGTCCAACCGAAAGAAAACCCACGCTCAATCTCTGACAAAACTATCGGTGTCAGTAGCTGCCATACCCCCTCTTCGCGTCTTCCTGGAGATCCCTGGAATGCTCTTGAACTTCTTGGCGATCGCGCTAAGAGAGATCCTTTTATTACTAGGCTCCCTTTCATTGCCCGCCCGGGGATAGGTTGCATGCTCCCTTTCTGGCGGGATGTTCAGATTGAAATCTGCTGATTGATGTCCAGATGTTCCGGGTCGATCTTTCTGGAGTTGGGCAAATGACATCAACCCTGGACCAGAGTCAGCATCCAGATCCAGGGTACGATCCCGTTCGTTGCTACCGCCCGTCATACCCGCATCCCAACCTCTCAAAACACTCCGCCTTGGACTTAGACTCGCGGACCGTTGATGCGTCAGGTTTGGTGAGATTCGGGGAAGGGTGCCGACGCAGACGCGTCCATCATTTGGCTCAGTTTCGAAGGTGAGTTCAAGACAGCACTGGTCACATCGTATCCGGTTGAAGTGATTGGACTCATCGCCGTTCAACATCACCCGCAACCGCCTGGGCTCTCGGCTGAGGCATGGTCATGATCATACACCATCGCCACTGCTACATGGCCTTCGAGTACGTCAGCGGAGGTCAAAAGCTCGACTACCTCCTCAGTCACGGGCGGCTTAGGGAATGGGCCGCGCGAAAGTTTGCGCAGCAGATTGGGAGTGCGCACGAGTACTGTCATGAGAACAACGTTGTGCGTCGGGATGAGTGGCCTCTGCCACCATTCTTTTCCATTCTCATCTCACATACTCGGCTGTCATACTTGTTTTTATAGACCTAAGCTTGAGCGCATCTCAATATCATAATAAAATCACAGCAAAATCACACTTCCCCATCCATGTCTCCACTGAACCGTCAGGACACCTTCAGCGGAACGAACTCTTCCGCCAGTGCTCTCACCTCTAGCAGAGCAACACCAGCTACCCCCACTGCATTCGGACCCACCCATGGGAAGGAAGTCATAGATCCAACATGTGCATTCCAGCCGCTCATCTCCATCTACCTCCTTGTAAGGCAGAAATTGGAATGAGAATGCGTCTACAGGAGATCAAATGCTCGACTACCTCATCAGTTGAGGGCGGCTCAGAGGACGGGTTGCGCGAAAGTGTGCGCGGCAGATCGGAACGGTGCTGGAGTACTGCTATAAGAACAACGTTGTGTATTGGGGTGAGTGGCATCTGTGAGTAATATATAGTGGATGTGCACTTTAGGCATGTCTGGACAACCCACGGTAGAACATCACGAATGCATGCTCTTTCGACCTTTCATGGGATGTAACTCCTGATTGTCGAGATAGATGGGTCCCAGAGCGCAGAGAAGTCTTGATGAGCCACAAGACATTTGCTTGTGGTCAAAATCGCTGAGCTTTGCACGCCCGTCGCGGCGATCACGTCACTAGTCGCTCTGACGAGAAAAATAATTCATTGATCTCAGCATCGCTCCTAAATGGACGATGTTCTGCTAAGCATCAGACAGACGTCGGCTTTTCGATCCCATTACAATGTTCACACCGGACACAAATAACCTCTCGAAATTAAAGGTCGTGGGGAATAATTGGGCCGACTAAATCTCCCTTAGTTCGCAACCGTCCCATACCTTACTCTTATAACCCAATCATGGTTCAAAGCATCTCAGCCACGACGCAGATCGTATTGACATGACACACGCGGAAGGCTTTCCGGTCTCGCATTTCATTTCGGTGCAGAGCTGTATTTTAGGTCCATGGATACCTTTTAGTTAGCGGGCTCAATTGGGCGGAAGCCATCCATGTTCCTAAAAACATGACACAGCTTAGAATTGCAACGGAAAGGGAAGGACCAGCTACTCACTTGTCCCATGTGTCTAGTGCAGCTTTTGCCAGATCTTGCACAGCCAGCGGCTGGAATTCGTCGTCCATCAATTGTTTGAGCAGAGAGAAGATACGCCACTTTATGTGGCTGACGTCTCTCACTGACATCTGCTCAAAGCACCTCAAAACCCCCGTCACTGCATCACGTTTCGCCCCTTGGACCACGCGGAAGAGTGCGTGTTCTTGAGGGGGTAATGACAAGTTTGCAATCCGCATCAGATAGTCGATGAGGCCAGCTTCGATGAGCGCACTGAGCATTGTTGGCCAGTAGGGATCTGGCTCGGCCATGCGGTCGACGATCAGCGCGATAAGGGGCTCGAGGATACCATACGAGTCGGCCATGATCGCAGCCGCGAATTTAAAACGAAGTATCGGAACAAAAGACACAGGTGAGTAGTAGGAAAGGATTGTGTAGGCATCGTCATGGGGCATAACGTTCGTGATGTCCCAGATTCGCTGATGGGGTTTTGGGACGAGCATCAGGCTGAAGACTAACAAAAAAAAAAAACCCAAACTTCGCTTACAGCCAACTTCTTTGTGATACTGTGCTGTCATACAGTCTCCCACAACCAGACTTCGATGACGATCCTTAGAAGGGTGTCGTTCTCTCCACGCGACTGGCGGTACCGGTGCATAACCGCGAGTGCGGAGAACGCGAGGGAGCGACCCTGACAGCGAGCTGTGTCCCCGGGAGAGATGGACGATGTTACGGCATCAACGAGTATCGTGAATAACACGTCAGCCGGGAACGTAGGCGAAGCCGGGCCGACGAATGATCGGACCACCGCCATCGGTGCAAGCTCGACATCACAGTTTTTCATGATGAACTGTAACGTTTTAGGCTTTAGGTGGCTAAGCCTTGTGACGCGAGTCTTTAACATCAGCTCCAGGAGTCGTAAGGTATGCCCGACTGTACGCCTGTGGCCCTCGATACTCCATTCCTGTATTTCTGTTTTGGGATCGCTCACAGATAGGCTTGTCGAAAGTCGGTCCACGTAGTCGATGAGCCGGGGTTTAAGGTTCGGGATAGCCTGAATGCTTACAGGGAATGTCTTGATCAGATAGCGGATCCCTGCAGCACCACAAACGGCCCGGTTGTCGTCCAAGTATGCCCCGACTGCCAGCCCCATTTTCGGTACTTCAATGATCAGACGTAGCAGTTGAGCTGTTATGGAGCTGCTCTTCTTCAATGGGACCCCTGCCTCTCCTTCATCATCCATCAAAGCAAACAGTGTTGTTACTGTCCGAAAACGGGTCGTCGTTCTTTTGGTGAACTGCCTCAGAACCTCCGATTTCCCCTTTGGCTCAGCACAGAGCTTCAAGAGACCTGCGACATCACTGCCCCTGTTGACAGATCTTGCGTTGGGAAGAGCGCTTGACTCTAGGAGGCTATCCACAAGGCGCTTGACCTCTCTGTGCGTCTTCCCAAATCTAAACACGTGCAACACCCAGTCAAGGACAGAAATATGACCCTATCGGGGGAAGCGATGAGTTGCCACCTCTCATCAGGCCATTCAGGGGTATAACATACGTCTTGTAGTACTTCTGGATTCATACTGTGAGATGGATAGGCTGCAACCGCGCTCCCATCTGACTCAGAGCTGGAACTGCTGAAGTTCTCTCGAAAGTTAGAAGATGTAGATGAACCATCTGAGGATTCCGACCCCCCCCCCCTGTGGTACCTGCCGCTCCCGTGAAAACTGCTCAGCCGCTGCCCAACTATGCTAAGACATTCCGACAGAGCTTGCATGTTATTGACAACCTCGTTATCCATGTTTCTGGGCCAAGGTGAGTCCAGTAGGCCATCCTCGTCGTTGAGACGGCCAACGCGGCTTGTAGTTGGGGGGATCTGAATGTCCGTACGATGGTGTGGAAACTGATGATGGGTAGTGTAGTTGCGAAAAGTGATAAGACTAAGGTGGTGGTCAAGAGGCGTGAAAGTAGACTGGGTGGCATCAAAGGTGTATCTGCTCTCAGGGGTATTGGGCTCTTCAACCTCAGGCAGTCCGTCGTACCCAGGAGGGTGAGCTGCTGTCGTAGCTGTAGGTGGTCGGGAAGCCGATGAACGTGCAGATGGAGCTCGTAGAGTCGATGCTCTGTGCGATGCAGGCACAGATGAAGCTCGGGCGGTTGATATGGTCGATGGAGGTCGATAAGAAGTGCGTTCATGATGAATAGAGTCGATAGGTGTGTTACAACCAGAGATCAGGTGGTCCGGTGAACTGTGGCGTTAGCGGTGGTTAAGCAAGCTGTGCGATGTGGCGGGTTTACTTTTCCGACGTACAGGTATGTGTAATGACTTTGAAGAGACATAGCTCAGTGAGATATGAATGGTATTTCCTATGGGCAAGTGGGCAGGGGACGATGATTATGTCGAGTGGCTTCTTTCTATGTAAAACAGAATGGGAACGAGGCATGCACTGCCTCAGGTACACCCTTGGGAGTTACCGTAGATCACAAGTGGCCAACGAGCCAAGGCAGTGAGCCTATGCTGCGAGCCGTATGTACTATCGCTGCCGGAAAGGGGGCCATCGCCAGATTCGGCAGATATCTGGCCGCTTCACAAGCCCAAAACAGGACGGATATGAGCATCCCTTGCTTACGGACTTAATTAAAAATGATAAGGAGATTAAGATTTCGCGCGCGAGTAATCTCAACCAGCGCAGTAATGTCGATGCCATGACACCTTTCAACCGAGCGACGAGCTGTCCTATATTGCCTAACTGCAATTGCTAGCAAAGGCTAATCGCTTACAGGGTTAGTCAATGTGTGTACATAAACCATTACACAGCGCGCCGATTTCCCGGTGTGAAAGATAATTGACAGACGGACCGTGACAAGACAACGAGAGGTATTCCGGGTCAGCGCAGAAATATTCTGCGTTATTTCTTTTCACGAGGATGGCTTTTGTGGACGGATACCGCGCATATTCCTAAAAAATGGGAAGTCAGCTTCTGCTTTGTACGTAAGGTGTTAGTGATGCATTATAATTCACCCATCCCATGTCTCAAGCGCAATTCTGGCCAGATCCTGGACCGTCAACGGTTGGTCCTCATCCATCATCAAATCTTCCAGCATATCGAAGACCCGCCACTCGACGTGTTTGACATCTCTCGCCGACATCTGCTCAAAACACCTGTAGACCCCTGTGACAGCGTCTCGCTTCGCCCCTTGCACTACGCGATAGAGCGCGTTTTCTTGCTCGGGCAAAGGTAAAACTGCCATTTTCATCAAGTAGTCTACCAACCCCGCCTCGATGAGCGCACTCCGCATCGTTGGCCAAAAGAGGTCTGGCTCAGCCGAGTGATCTACGATTAGCGAGATTAGCGGTTCGAGAATGGTGAACGAGTTGGTGCCGCTGGCATCCTCGAAGCTTTTGTGTAGTAATGGGATGAACGAAGGAGGAGGATACAGGGATAAAATCGCATATGCGTCGTCGTGAGGGATAACAAGAGGAATATCACAACTTCGCTGATATACAGTGAGCGTCAGCATGATCGCAATGAGTAGACCTGTAGCGCATACGCACAGCAAAGGCCTTCGGGAAGCTGTGTTGCCACGTGGTTTGCCATAGTATGACATCCACAGCGATGGGTAATAGAGCATCATCCCGTTGATTGGGGCTGCAGTAGCCTAAAATCACCGCTAAGGCAGAAAAGGCGAGGCAGCGGGCTTCATGAGTAACACCCAAGATCCCAGTTCGCATGACGACCTTCACAAGAGTTTGAGATGGCAAGTCTGCCTGGAACGCCGCTGGCGGCGCGCCGACGAGTGAGCGGATGACTTGTAGCGGGGGCAACTCGACCTCAGGGGAGGACGAGCTAGATAGGATGAGTTGCACAGTCTCTGGCATCAGCTGAACGAACTGGGTGGTGCGTCTCTGCAACATCAGCTCCAAGAGTCGCAGGATCCAGCTGATCGGACGCGTCAACAGCTTCCCAGGGGACAGGTCCATCTTCAGGTTAATGGAGAGTCGTTCGACGTAAGCCAGTAGAACAGAGTCCAGATGTGGAATGAGCTGGATGCTGGGGGGCAACGCCCTTAGGAGATAACGAACCCCAGCCGCACCAGCTGCGACTCTATCATCCACGAGATAGGCCGCAACAGTCAGACCCATTTTTGGCACTCCCATCACCAAGTCCAGTAGTCGAGCCGGCGTAGCAGACTCCATCAAGGGTATGTCTCTCTCCACCGCAGCGTCCGACAGAACGAATAAGGCGAGTAATGCCTTCATCCGAGTAGATGATCTCTTTGTGAGACGCCTGATAATATCCACCTTGCTGCGCGGGTCTGCGCAGAGTCTGAGCAAGGTTTCTGCCGCGGTTTGTGTTGCCGCGCGGACGGATTCGGACGTATGATTCCAGGTACCTGCGGCGAGGAACACCGGGACGATGCGTCGGATTTCCCGTTGGGTCTTCCCAAGACCCAGGGTGTTTGCCATTTTGCGAGGTAAGGATGAGATGGACTGAAATGATACATTAGTCATCAGCCACATAGTGTCAAAACGCGGGAAAAACTCACTGTCAATGGCGCCTCTTGTTTACTACTGGCATCGTTGATGCGGTTTGCGTTGTGATCATCTGAACCCGAGCTAGAGCTACTAAAATACTCCCGGAAGCTCGAAGACGCAGAAGAATGTTCCGAAGACTGAGATCCACGCCTCTGGTATTTTCTGCTCTTCCCGGAAGGGAAGATCGATTCGCTCGCACTGAGAACTTCCACCGTACTTCGTGCGTTCCCGATAGGGTGAGTGCCATTGGTTCCTAGCCTCGAGGTAGCCAGCAGCGCATCACCCATCGGGCCAGGATACAGCGGGGATGGGCCTGATTGGCCAGGAACGAGCGGGCCCGAATAATGATGGCGGGGAGTTGGGCAGTCGTGCGATGCATCCTGGCGGGGTGTGGAGTAGTCGAGTCGCAAACGTGGCGTTGGGTAATTGAACATGGGACTTATTGCACTTGAATGCTCTACTGTCATGTCACGTCCCCGTCTACAGTCATCAAAGTCCTCCTTTTTGGGTCTGTTTAAGGAAGAGAATGGTAACTCAGTCAGGTAACCATCGAAGTTACTTTCAAACCCACATGCTTGTAGCGCCGATGATGGTTCTCTTTACCGATATCTTTCAGTAATGTAACGTTATATTTGAGACGGGTGTTAGACTAACCCAGTGTGATATTGCACAGGCACGGCCTAAAACGGAGCCTCGAGATTAATATGTTTGTACGACCAATGATGCCAACTAACTCACAAAGGTTTTTCTCCGAATCTCTCCACACTGATTCACCCGTACAATCGCACCACGTACGATTTGCGCATTCCGCATGAGGTGGGGCACATGACCATGGCAGGTGCAGCACTTTCCGAGGCTCAAGCAGTTGCATTTCGGCCCAGATGTGGTCGTCTGCCTCCCTGCCTCGCTCAGCACTTGATTCTCGCAGTCGCAAGTCGAAATTTTGGCTTGTATCAACGGCCGACATGTGTAAGGGCTTGACGGACGAAGCGAGCTCATGAATGAGCAAAGTACTATCCATAGAACTTGCTTTTCAACCCATGCTCACCTCACTGGTCTTGTTGAATCTGGTATTAATTGAGGATGCGCCGATAGTTTTCGCCTTCGCGGATGTCGTTTCGGAGGATTGGAAGGAGAAGGAGAGCGTTCAATAGAGGTTGTGCGGTGCGTCTCCAGGGATGTACCTCGAGCACCGCAAAGAGCGGTCAATTGCCCGAAACTTCAGGCCTGCTTGACTCATATATGTCCATGTAGAATCTCGAAGACGGCAGTGCGGGTGCTTCTGCGCAGTTGGAAACGGAAGGCAGCGTAGAACGCTCTAAGCCACGTCAAACGTTTGTTTCCAGAAGCTGTTTTACGTCAGTCGCCTCAATTCAGTGGCTTGCCTTTATTCAAGTCTAAATTACTAGAAAGGACATCAAACTCACTCACTCCCTTTACAACCCGAGTATACTAAATCACTGCTCCCGCACCGCCTCTAAACAATATGCCGCTGTCAGGATACCGAAACGCTCGGTGCTCCACCCCATCTATTTCGTCGGACGTTGCGATGTCCGGGCTAGCAGTCATCAACTTAGACTATTTATCCAGATGCCCTCCAAACCTCGTTGATAGGACGTCCTTGTCAACAGCTCCCCTTTGCCTCCGTTTGTGAAGTTTAATATTACCAGTGCAAGTCTCCACAATCTTGCTCCCCTCAAATGTCACCAGAGCCACCTAAATATATGACCAACCCGATTAGTGTTGGGCGATTAATCACGGAAAACAGGTATGACTCGGCCATCTACAGACTTCCATATAATATTAGACTGCCTGAAATGAGTCGGCGTGCAGATTGGAATCCCATACAAGGTCAGCAGTTGTGTATCATGCAAACCTTTACTTACCGCTTGCGAGGTTGACGCAGCACGACCGAGACTCTTGACTAGCAGGCCGACGGCGACGTCCTCACGACATCGTATCGCAACAGATTATCAAAGTGCGATACACGACTACAGTGATGAAGAAGAATAACAAGCTGATAACTTCGTTATTCTGGTACGCCCTGGTCGCCGGCTGGTTCTCGGAGCTGTGACACCGCAGTTGCTGCCTGGTGAGCTGGGTGAGCCTCTTCCGGTCGTGCAGCTTCCCTGAGCGTCGTCAGTCCGTGATGCTCGCTTCCTAGTGTATGCTCAGCTTTGTGGTCCTGCTATTCGTAATTACATAAGTGTGCACGACCGTTTTAAATTCATTTGTCTATGAAAGCGCTTGTCTGACACGCACCACTGTATTCGCGGGTTGCTCGTGCTATCCGTGGATGACCATGTGCTCTGGCCGCTGAGGTACCTAGTGATCGTCATTCACAACTACAAGATGACGATGAAGCTCCTCCCTCTCGAGCTGGGGCATCGCGTCCGGATCTTGATCAACATCCAAATCGAGATGTGCGTTTGTATAATCTTCTTCGAAGTGTGGGTTGGCTCCATGCCCACAGCAGGTTCTGCTCGTTCTGCCCCGGTGGTGAGGTCGAAGAGGGTCTCAAAACCCTTAATTGGAACCGGAGCTCGCTTGACGTACGAGGTGGAGGTGGACCTGAAGAGAGCCGAAAACGTTTGCAGGTTTAATTGCAAGGACGACTACTCAGACTGGTAAGACCTGCCCAATGATCGCTAACATCTACAGGTAATGCTTTTGATGAAGGGGTGATACGGAAGAAGAGCGGGGGTATCGCGCAAACAGAATACATGGAAGAATTGGAGATGGAAACGACTTATGTAAGGAGAAGAAAAGGACGGAAACATAATGTGAGAAGAGTGGATAAAGACGAACGCAGAGTATTGTCAGCGAGCCTTATACTCGACCCTCATGCCAGGGATCCGCTCAAGTTAGCATTTGAGCTACAGGTCCGTAAGGCTCTGTGATGCACATTTAATTTAGAGGGAACGCCTATAGCAGGATAAAGCGACAAAGAATGAATTGTCTACGTTCTTCCATGTCTGAAACATCCCATATGTACGCGATCCCGGAGCAACCCCTGGCTCCACATAAAGTATAGACCTGCCATCATCTCAGCTCCATATTTCCATAGGCGACCTGGCCAATCAGCAGAAAAGTATACGAGAAATCTCGATCTGATGGAATCCGACCGACCTAAAATATTTTCAGAAAACCATTAGACACGAATTCGCTAATTGGAAACCCCCACCCAATCTACTGGGAGGACTATTTTCACCGTTGCGCTTGAATCTTCGAATTTGATTGTGAAAGGAGAAAACCGTCACACTGCACAAGATCAGCCAGGTCTATTGCTGCATCCGTATGAGCTAACATTCGCCTACAGTCGTCGGCAATCTATGCTTTCGTTCCTAGCAGTCTGAAAAAGTCCAGCAACGGCTTATAAACAAAGTGCAAACGCCCAAGTACTACCCCCCACCCGTCTACACGCCCAAGACGCTTTCGAGGCTAGCCACGATACCAACCCGAGAGCTATCCTCTTGCTTCCGTTCTTCCCTTCATTCTGTATGCTGCTTCCCAACTGAGTAAGCATCAATCGCAGGAGAAAGAGGTATCTGCACATAACGTGGCGAACTGATGGAGGCCTGTGGACACCTCGTTGAATGTCAGATTGGGCACGCCGAACAAACAATGTTCTCTGAGGTATGCTCATATACAGGCTCCACTGCTCATACTGATATCACTGGAATCACCGGAATGGAATCACCAATCAGCTGGCCTGCATCCCTGCCCACAGGATGCCATTGGGTAAATAATGCCGTCATGGATGCAGGATATTTCTCCTTTCATTCCAAACTCTGGAAAACGGGATTTGATACATTTTCAAACGACACCCTTTGGGCGTTTGTGGGCAATGGCTGTGTAATAAGGTATTAGGGTAACAATCAAATCCGCGTCTGGCCTATCCCCATCGGATTCAAGTGTGCCAGCGAAGCCATCTCACACGGTCAAGTCATACTGGACTTGGCCTCGGCGCAGAATCAATCAAAGGTCCTTGGTTGTGAGGACGATGCCCTATACAGCATCGCCTGTTTGAAGGGCGTAATAAAAATATCTGGTCATGTTGGTCAATGATACCGTGAGTTCAGTGTCCCCATATTTGTTCTTTCACTCATCTAAGGGTTGGCGCTCAGACAGAGTATGGTTATGTTAGAATTTTCGATCTGAAGAAACTGTCAGAAAGCGTGATGTTCTATCAATTCTTGATCTCACCTAAACTCGACATTGTCCAACGCGCCGACACACTGGAAAAGTTGTCAGTGGATGAGCTTCGAGGTCTTGTCTCGCATTTTGAAAGAGACATGGAAGTCTATTCCGCCGCCAGGCAACTCTCCGAAGAAGCGGAAAAAGTCGTCCGAGCAAGGAGATCGCACAGATGATGGTGTCTGCGCTGTGATGGATTGTGGCGGGGTGATATTCTACGGCGACTATGAAGAGTCTGAGTCTGAGGAGTGCAGCAACACCGATTCCGTAGACAATAAAGAGAAAACTCAGTCCTAGTTAGGAGGGACTCGAGGGACTCGAGGAGAATTTGGAAGTTGCGCCCGAGAGTCCGCTGATGTAGTCGGCACCTCTCAGTGCATATTGCTCGCTTATAGATGATATAGGACCAAATCGAGACATTGCACTGATGGCTGCTAGAAGTCCCTTACCTTCTTATGGCACGGGTTGTTGGTCGCAGTCAGGAGTTGCTGCATCCCGATTAAGTCAACGCATTTGATTATGTAATGTATTATACAACGCTAAGGTGGAAATATGTCCGCTTGAAGCCAGATCGCGTCTCTTCTACAACCAATCTGTCCGCTGAGAAAACGTAGCAGTGTGGATCACTTTACGGTGGCGTTGGGCAGGAGACGGTGACGAGCCTTCCATGCAGCTTTTCACCGAACGGAATCTCAATATCTCGTTCGTCATCGTCATCGTCCTCGCCCCCATCCTCGCCCCCATCATCAACATTATCCCTGGACCCCGCTCCCACGAGCTTGTGTTGCTTTGGCTTCTTTGGGAAACGATGTCGTCCTGCGCCGAGGATCATCGCTGTAAGGCCGTTACCGTTCACACATCTAACAAGTGATCGGGATGATAGGATTAAAATTTGGCCAGCCGGTTTAGATTATGTCGAAAAAGAAAGTTAACGCACCCGGTATCGAGCCCCTTGCTCCACTTCTTCAGGTCCAATCCACGCGAGGAAGCGTGGCTGTATACGACTGTGATCGGGTGGCACGGAAGAGGTTTACTCTTCAACAAATCCTCTTCGGGTGTAGATTGACCATAAGTTGGAACGAGATCCATCCAGTTCATTAGCAGCTTTCCCCCTTTCTTCTTCTTCTTCTTCCCCTGTTTATCCCGATCACCACTCTCGATATCGAATCCATGGCATCTATCGATAACATCGTTCCAAGCCTCGCTCCAAGGCACCACATCCTCGTCATGATCCTTCGGCCCTCTCCTACTCGGCCGCAAATCATGCAAGTCGCGAAGGTTCATCAGCATGTATGGGTCCTGATTGCTTTCCACACCATCAAGGAGACTAAGCTCCTGTTCGTTTCTGGCGAGTTCAATGTCGGTGGTGTTCGGATGGGCAGGGAGAGACGAGGGGATGGTGGCGAGGGGCTGCCGCCGGTAGTGAAGGTGATGCAGGAAGTCGGCTGGGAGAAGACCGGCGTGAACCATGAATGTATGCAGGGATGGAAGATGGATTACGACAGGGAGTGAGGAGAGGTACTTGTAGTCTGTGGCTGACATGTTTCTACAATGGCCGTCGGGTCAGATAACTCAAGTCACACCATGCGATCGATGGTTTGCGTACCTGGCGATATTATAATGATCCCCATTCCAATCCCATCCTTCCGGGTAAGGAAATTTTGCATTCTCAAACAACCCCATCTTCTTGGCCTGCTTCGACGGGATGTTCTGCTCCTCCATCGCCTGGAGCCACTTGACGCCGTGAGGGTGCGACTGAACCCAAGACATCCATCCGTACCATTCTGCGAGAAGTCAAATAATAGGTCTTCGTTTTGGGACGAAACATTGCGCAATATCGGAAGCTCACCAATGACCTTCTGGTCGTTGTTGCCGCGTACCCCTGTGACATTTGAAAGGGCGAACCGAGAGAGGAGTTCGTTTGAGTGTGGGCCCTTGGCAACAATATCACCCATATGAATCAAAAGGTCATGTTTGGGGTTGTAGTGAAGTTTCGACATGAGGTTGCTTCAAGCCACGTGGTCACTTCAGATCGCAGCAAACGAAAATAGATGTGAAGACTCACTCGAAGCTATGCATCATCCCATGCAGATCCCCAATCATGATGATCCTTCTATGTGACGCATTGATGTCAAGGGTTGAGGCGTTCAGTGTGTGAAGATACACGTAATTCGTAAAATCTGGGGGAATAACTGCGCACCAGCACCAACGACAGAGTCAGCTACCATAATAAAGCATATGTTCTGGGTACTAACCCGGAGGTTCGAAGAGTCGGAAAGTCAACCATATGAAGAACAACGTCATGGCTAGTCCAATGTGAATGAACAATTTACGCAATGCGTATGTATCCGGATCCCCATACATCTTGAGAACGTTTTCATGGTCGTCTTCGTCGTGGCTATGGTTTGGGTTTGTGTAGTTAGTCGCGGGTGCCATGGACGGGGAGAAGTGGGTGGTGGACGCAGGGAATAGGAGAGTTGGTGGCGTGTGTTCATGGTGGCTTGCCTCGCCCGAGGCACGCCGGTGGCTTAACCCATTTTAATCTGTTGGATTTTCCGCTGGTAGAGGGTTAAGATCCACAACCAAGGACAAATGGAAGCAAGAGAGTACCAAGAAAACTGATAGAGCCTAGAACCCAACGTTTCGGATTTGAATTCGAATTCGAAGCCACCAGCTTTGTTGTAAGCCTTCAGACCGTGGTGACAACATACAAGTTCCCCGTGTGTCTCAACTCAATCGCGACTCTTCATTCATCTCAAAACGATGGCATGACCGTTGGCTCCAAAGTTCATGTTATCGGGTCCCCAAACTTTCCACAGTACACTTATACGTTCGTGATTTACGAAACTTTGCTGCGTCGAAACCATCACTCGTCTTCGGCCTAGGGAAGGATGACCAGTCAGCCAACCGATGCTGCATCCCATCGCCCTCACTCCAAATCTTGCATTCTACCGCATCTCCAGCGCCCATCTCTACAGACCCGCTTGAGAAAGCAAGTGGAGACTCACAATTCTTGATGCGGAAGGCTAGTGCTTGCGTCCATGTTAGGGTTTATCCTTTGCCAGACCAGCAAGCCACAAGATAGGCCCATCAGTATAATTTGGTCGAAAGGTCGCGGATGCCAATTTTCCAAATCGCTTCTAAAGCCCCTAAACCATTCCACTACTATTCTGGGCAGCGGACTTCATCTATCGGCCTCTTGGTTTCAAACTGCAGTTGACTGATGGCAATAGCGTGCACCCTCGGGACGAAAGTCCAGAGTGAGGTGAGGCATGGTCTCAGACAGGTAGGGGTTGATGCTCCATCTCATCGCGTCCGCTCGCCTGGGGATCCTTCCTCCAGGCGTGGAGTGCAATTAACAGTCCCCTTCCGACTTCCACACGCTGGGTCGTGATTCGTACATCTTCAAAAAAAATTACGTCCACATTTGCTATACATGCACTCAGACGGGAAAGATAAAGGATTGACTTGACAAAGTCTCCTGGACGTGCGTTAAGATGATTCTGTAGATGGCAGTGGAGATAAGCTACGTGAATTGGCTACACATGAGACAGAGATTCAAGCGCTTTCGAAGCTGCTCGGCATCGCCATTGAGTCCCTACCAACCAAATGCCCTAAAAAACAATATATTCTGTCAACCTCATATCCCTTTATGAAAAGAAAGAAGAAAGAAAGAGAATCTAAATGGAGGACTCACTCATCGATGAACTCCACCCCTCCGACACCACTCCTAGCATCTGCCGACAGTCCTCTCGCGGCCTTCTTCACTTGCTCCGTCAGTCCCTTGGGACCACAGCTCAAAACCGCCACGCCACTCATCCCTCCTCGTCCTCTGGCCAGTGCATTGGTCTTCTCCACGAAACCGCTCAAGAGGTCCAGTATGTTAGGTCGGCCAGGTTGAACCTCAAGACGCCTCGACTTGGGGAGTGAGGCCGAACGCGGGCTGAATGCGGAAGCGCTGGCTCGAGTATAGTGGATGCTGATTTGGATAGATAGTGTGGGCATGTAGTTGGTGCGGTCGAGGAAAGAGACCAGGTTTGGTAAGATAGGGAAAACAGCAGCTGAAGGATTGTTGATGAGTTGGTGGACATGGACGTGACAATGAAGGACATGATGTCCACTCACCAGGATCTTGTACAATCCAGACCAGGTGGATGAGCCGCGTCCTCGCTTGAAGCGCCTCGGTATCCCGAATGAGCTCTCCTACACAGGCCAACCCATACGTAATCCCGCTTCCTCCAACCAAGACAAAAGCGGAGGAGAAGCTGGAAATTACGGCATGTCCCTCAGGCCCGCCATATGGTCCCTCCACGAGCATCCTCATTGTCGCACCGCTACCAAAACCCTTCTCCAAAGCGACAGTATACCCAACTTTCTCCTCATACACCGTATCCGTGTTGGCTTGGGTGACTGAAGCAGCATTGTACAGCTTCTTTGTCCAGTCGCCGGTCTTCTTCACATAGAGCACCATCCCGTCGCCTCGGCCGTTTTCGGAGACGGATGCGATGGTGAATGGATGGACCTCCATGAAGCTGCCAAAGAAGCCCATCTTGGAGAAGGAGAGGGCGTGAATACGGACGTGTTGGCCGGCTCGCCATCCGCGTGTGAGGTATGGAATCTCGACTCGCGTGCATTGGAGGTCTGGGAGCGCAGTGATGGTGGCGCTGACGATGGTTGACTTGAGGAGGCGGCAGACCTAAAAAGGCAACGCGAAAGGTCAAGGTGAGCAGGCCTGATATTCTGGACGGTAATTCATCGGTGGTGCGTACGTGATCTAGCCCAATGATAAACAACGCCCCGAGCACCCAGTATATGGCTTCAGTGACGTGAAAGCAGATCTGATAGCAAAAGCGACATGAGTTAGGTCCACCAAAACATGACTTAGTTTGAGATGGGACTCACGGCGACCAGAAGTACAGTGTAGCCGATCCAGTGTGCGTGATAGAAGAAGTTGTATGTCAATCTGCGAATGATCGGTAGACTGGCGATCGCGATAATTGAAAGGCCAGCAAAGGCAGCCCACGCTGAGACATGTTTGGCGGCGTCGTCGATGGTGCCTCTTGTCAACCAAACGACGAGGTAGCCGAACACGTGCCAAACAGACGCGATGAACATGAGCTTTCCGATCCACCGATGGATGAAATTGACCTAATATGAATGCAAATATCAAGTTCTCTTAGTTCTGTTACATATACGACTGGCTCTGAGCGGGTGACAAACCTTGCCGTAATTGCTCCCAACCAGGACGCTAATAATGCTGTTCTTGGCACCAAGCGCGACCATCAAAGGAATGTTTCCGATCACTAGCCAACCAGCCCTGGCGATCGACACCGTTCCATAAGTTATGACGAACGCGAACGTGATGAAGAAGGCAGTGTATAAGAGGTAGAGTAAAGCCTGGCCGTTGGAGAGACCGGTGGCGAAGAACGGCCGACCTAGAGTGGACGCGAACGGGTGGAATAGCGTAGCCCAGGATGGAACATGCGCTGGGGCGATAGCAGGACCCTTCCTTGAAATCCGTCTGATGGGTGCGACTTGCTTGCCTGGGTTGTTCTCGTGGCCTTCATCCGAATCGTCAGTCGCAAAGGCGGCAGCTCCGTTCACAAGGCCCTCTTTTATGGTCGGTCGTCTGGACGGCATAGACGGATATTCGGGCATATGCAGACTCCTCCGGATGGCGTCTGTGGCACGTCGGACGTAGGACTTGCGCTGTTTGAGGATCCAGCCGGTCTGCCATGCGCCTGGATGACGGAAGCGGGCGATAGCACGGGGTACGGAGGCCAGGAAGAAGAAGAAGATAATCACAAGGAGGATGAGGTTGAAGAGACCGAGAAATTGCTCGTTCGAGTACATGGCGTCGCCTTCCTTGGAGATTGATGAGGATGAGTTGGTAGCTGCCCGGGGTGCCAGCCCAAGGATATGAGAGGCGAAACCGGTCGCCATATTAGTGGAGGCTGGAGCAGACATGGTAAAGAGTGTGTGGCTTGGATCTGACATGAAATTAAAGCCGTTCAACTGAGGCAAATCATAGTGAGTCGAGTGAAACTCACATAACGATCCGAGAGGAAAGGAAGGAACAGAAAAGAGTGGATAGTATGTTTTCTGACTAGCAGAAACTTTTGATAGGAAGTAGTTAATATAAGATCTACCGCGGCTGCACGCGGGGGCGGCAACAACCACAAAGGCCGGCCTGACGACCAAGAAGAGAACGGACCTTGGAAAGTGCTGTGGGAAAAGAAGATGTGGGTCCTTGAGCTGGTGTGAGATCCCCAGTGGCCAGCTGGTATGAAGCAGAGAGGAATTGAGAACGTCAACGTTAAGGTCGTGAGGAAAGTGGGAGAGAAAGAAAGAGGGCAAAAGTTGAAAGGGCGGGTTGATAGGGACGTAAACCCAGATCGGCAACGACTTGGTTGACTGCGGTCACGTAAGCCAACTCTACTCAACTCTCTCTCTCTCTCCTTGTCCGGCCAAACTCCATGGCCGTGATAGGCATGCGCAGTGCAACGTGGTTCTGTGCGAGCTCATTGTTCTCCAAAAGAGGAAGGATGTGTATCTGCCCTTGGTAACTTGGGATAAACCGGGAGTGCCTGTTGTTCCTGAAGCAACACACCACTGGTCAAGAATTCGAACTTTGTGTAACCTGCTATTGATCTTGTTGACAGGGAATTATTAATTAGGCTGTGACGTGGCATTAGGGGATACGTTGCCCGCTCCAAATGGCCGGTCAAAAACATGGGATGTGACGCTAAACGTGGGCAACGACAACGTGGTAGAGTTCCCCGGATGTGGTGGCATTCTGTTCCTTGAGATATAGCTTGTTCCGTTGGTGCCATCGGAACCAGGAGGCAGATGGCCGTGCAAGGAGGGAACTTCTGTTTGTGAAACCTATTTTGATGATTCGAGCTCGGGTCGGGAGCATTCCTTCTTGTTAGAGTTCTGACAGATGAGAATAATAAGGGTCAGATTGGGGCGCCCTCATTGCCGGAACACGGATCCACTTTGCAGCTAGTCCTTATCGCTCCCACGTGGCTACCAATGCTGCGAAGCCTGCGCTGAGCACACAGAGAAAAGGGCGATATCAATCGGCCGTGTTAGATTAACATAATTGGAAAAGCGGCGGCGACCTGCCCAACTGTTCTTACCAGAGGCGAGTCGCTCAAACTTCGCAGCACATCTGTCAAGTCCTTTCAGTTCACCTAGATCGCAATCATCCGCACTGAACACTGGATGAGAAACGCGACTATGGAATATATCGATGGTGTTTTGCGGGAAGAAAATCATACACTAGTAATGACCAGAGAGGAGAGATGTTGAGCATACGTTAGGAAGATAAAGACCGATCATAGAAATGATGGTAAAATGGGATAGAATCGCGCACACGCCTTGAGTCTTCCCCCGTCGGCTCATAGGATTGTCGCTACCTACTATCCATACGCTTAAACGTTGATCATATTAGTACATGTCCGTGCCGTGTATAAATGAAGGTTTTTTTCTGGACAACCTTTGAGGGTGCCAAATAAGGTTAAATGCCTTGTGGTCTAATGACGATAAATAAAACGGAAGTAACTCACTTCGTGAATCACTCAGGAATTTTTCTCCACGATCCATCTACCCGGTCGTATCGGTAGGTGCGGTCAATTCGGACGTGTGCATGGGTATCGATGTCGTATCTCTACTTTGCAGGCATTCATATCACTGTACGTAGTACCAGGCACGTCTTGGTCATCATCTGTACCGTTTCGAGTCGATTTGGATCACAGTCGACGTTGGTATTGCTAATGCGCTGAAGGCATGGGAGGCTGAGTATGGATTCTATCTACAGGAAACGTGCACCATAATCTGTTTCAGCCAGGCTATTTTGAGTCATGAGTTTCAAAGTAGATCCGTACATCCATCTCCCCCTCAGCGGATGCGAAGCGTGGAAATCGAGACCTCACAGGTCTTCGGCGAATGCTTGTACAATCACTCAAAAAGATCAAGGAACGTAGGATGCCCTTGGGGTGTGAACGTGGTCTCGAGCTCAGCTAGAACCGACGATTTTCGGGGGATGTAGCTGGCGGCAATGGCGAACGGGGCCCGAAAGCCACTGCAGACGGAGCAACAAAGTTGAAGTGCCCCCGTCATTGGTTTCCTGGATGCGATACGCGAATGGGATATTCAAAGGCCACAGGCCCTATCGACGTTCCAACCATTGAACAAAGGAGGAGCCGATTTCAAGGGTCCAAGTGAACGAGACGATCTCCAACCTCGTCCAAGGATAATACATCATGAAAGTATCAATGAGCGATCCCATCTCGACTCAGGTGATATTTCCAACGTGCGATAGGACGCGCGACATGGCCTGGCTGGAGATGAGGGGTTCTCCCCAGAAAGATTCCGCAAAGCATGTTATGAGTCCCACCAGATTGGGGGTCACTTCAATGGTACCAAGGAGCTGTCGGCACCTCTTGTCAAGCTATTAAACTTTCTGGATCTGTAGGGTGATCGATGGGATTGGCATAGAGAGGCTCAATCGCCAAACAGTAGAGTGAGCGGCTGGCGAGACAGCAGTGGAATAAAGGGTATCTTGTGTAGTGAGGAATTATGAAACACAAGAACTCATTAGGAAGCATGGTGGCAGAGCGGCCTCGACTGTCACCACCGCTGTGAATGAATGGAGTCACTTTGTGCATTACATCCAAAAGTTAGCAGACGTCACTTGCCTAACAAGATCCATCGCTTAGGGTATGGCGTCGCTTTTCAATACGGAATTGTACGGTGTTGGTGCCAGGCGGTTGGTGATATTTGGGTAGTGACGGGAACTTTCGATCTCGTCACCGCAACCCAAGGCAAATAATCTTGGACTCAATATGCACTCCGACGTTGAGAGGTGTCGACATAATGCTTGTCGCCTTGAAGGCTTCGTTAGGTTGAAATCCTGTCGCATTTTGGAACCATGTGGCCTCCAAAAGCGAGACTAGAAATTTAAAGTACCAAATGAACTCCAGACGCCAAGCTATGCGGGGTCAAGTGGAAAAAAGTTCGTTATCATAGATTTTCAAGATCGGACCGCAAACTTCCAACACAATGAGATCCCTCCACCACGACGTTGCTGGCCCTCCAGACTGGAGCCACATCGGAATGCCCTGCCGCTCGAGCACGTCCAGCCGCGCAACCCCATCCACTGTCGAAGCCAAAACCTTGCTCCGCCATCCCTTCGCAGCATACTACCGTTTCCTCTCCTACTCACCGAACGGTATCACCAGGTGATAGATCTCTTGCTGCTCTAGCCCACTCCTGAGTAGCACAAACCCAAACGACATGTTGGCCTCCCAACGACTCATGAGGTATAGCCTTGTTAGGCACACCGCTCGAGGCTCGTCGAACGCCTGGTCTTCCGCCTTGCCACCCTTCCAGACAACCTTGAGCGCGGCTGGACGTACTCGAGCTGGAGGGCATTCCGATCTGGCTGCAGTCTGGAGGGCCGGCGACGTCGTGGTAGGAGGATATCTTTGTCGTATAAGATGGTGACCTTTGATTTTGAAATATGCGATTATGAATCCTTTTCGAGTTAAGGCTGCGCGACTTGATGTGATGCCTTCATCATGATTTGAACCTCAGTACTTCAGAGCTTTCTTGGACTTGCACATTCAACGAGAGCTGTTGCATTAATTCATGAAAAAGCTAGAGCGGAACAGTTTTGGTGCAAAGGCGCGAAACAGGAAGGAGAAAGTAGATGAGAAAGTCTTGATCAGGCCTCGAAAAGAAAAAAATCGAACAGTCTGTCCATCTTGATCAGCAATTCAATTCAATACACAAAATCACTTTCTCTCAACGGAAACGAACGATAGGCAGTGTCCCTCTACGTCAGCCGTTCAACGCATGGCGGTGAGGGTATACGTCTACGAGCTCGGAAACTTGTCCTGATAAGTATATCGAGGGGGCGGATTCGCGCTCTCTCTGTCGACCTCCGGCGGGCTGGTGAAAAGTGGCATGTTTGTTGATCCACTCCCAACCCGAAACCGTCTACTAGCGTCGAAATCTGATACGTATTGTACCTCTCTGGTTGAGGGCTGGTGATCACCGTTCCTGTGACGAGTTGCGGAGATCCCCGGTGTCATCGAGAGCTCCTCTTGTTCGAGGAGTCCTCGAGCGATCTTCGACTGGAGCGTCGGGTCACGCATACGATTCTGTTTCTTCTTTTGGTGCCGAGACGACGTCGGTTTGCACAACGCGTCATCCGTGACCATGTGGCTTTGATTATCGTTCCTCCCTCTAGAAGACTTGGATGGCCATGGTTCTGATTGATGGGGGGATGCGGTTCGGAGAAGTGCTAGCAGCGGTGGTTGTGTGGTACCGATGGGTTTCCGTACCAGTTCTTTCGGGCCCACAGCGACGGCCTTTGGATGTAGTTTTGACTGGGCCTGTGGGCCAGCATCGTTGTTCGAAGGTAGAGGCAGTCTGAACGAGTCAATCCGCGTAGCACTCGCCGGCAAGGGTCGGTGATGTCGAGCAGTGGTGGCACTATCCAGCGTATTGTATCCAAGCGAAGGTATAGCAGCAGCAGCAGCAGAAATGCTTTCTAGCGTCGGGTTGGAGGAGTTTGATCGGGAGGAAGGAACTTTGTTGAACGGGTTCGTATTCGCTTCCCCGTCCCGACTTCGCCCCATCCGTATCATCCTGTAATCGTTGTTTAGTCCTTTCTTCACATTGTCTTCCTTATCGTCGTCGTGGAGGGTCTCCATATCTGGCTTGTATCGTGATCCACTAAGATGAGCCAACCTATCTCGCATCCTCCGCTGAAGCATGACTGACATGAGACCCAGGACAATGACGATGATGAGCCCGGCGGTGAGCGCTGCGATTACAGGTACATTTACACCTACGGTTGATGCATTGAAAGATGCGGGCGGTATGAGAGAGGATGGAGCGGACGTGGACGTGGAAGTTGGGGTTGACGGTAAAGGTGGAACAATGGATGTGGGCGTGGGAGGAGTTAATTGTGTAAGGCTTTCCGAGTCCGAGGTAGGAATTGATGCCAATGCCGATGGTTTAAGAGTAGATGGTTGAACGGTTGCGGTCGCGGCTACAGTGGCCTGCCCAGTATTCAAGACTGTATCTGTCACGGTAGCCTGAAGGGAGGTGGAGCTCGAGAAAGGGGAGCCAAACCTAATGACAAAAGGTATGTTGAGAACAGACGTTTGGAACGAGAGGGAAAATCTGACCAGAAGGAGTGCACGAAGACGATCCCCGTCGATGGTTTGAAGAGCTCGATGCTATGGGATCCCGGTTGCAATCCACCGATCATGTAGGGCGTTATCAAACATTGGTCCACGGCGTTCGCGTCTGCCTGTAGATTGCTAGGTTCGGCATAGACTGCGCCATCGATGAAGATTTGGACCATACCCCCATCCTGGTCGGAGATGAGATTGGTGATGACGGAAGTGCCTGGTGGTGCCCATTCAAAGAGCCGAGGTGAGTTTCATATCGTCTCTTCCTAGAGAGTTCTGGAGTCTCTCTGACCTTGGAATGCGAGACTAATGGATGTCGTGGCGTTAAACATGGCGAGATAGCCACCACAGGTGTCCCCGTAGCTACCGTACTGGACCTCGCCATCCTGAGTGGTAGTGAATGCATGAAAGCCACCGCTGCGACAAACAAGAATTTAGTAAGATGGACTAAACTCATATACACCTGGCCATGCCTCAAACGCAAGACTTTCAATCTAGACATACCTGATCAATTGCCCATTGAATCCATAAGAGATCTGAGGATCGTTCATTAAGACGGTCGTGAACTGGGCTCGGGCTAATAACGCTGCCATCGCTAAAATGACAAAAAAGAGCGCCGGCGCCATGATGAACGGGAAACGAATGCTTTGTTTAGAAAAGAAAAAGGTCTGGAGTATCGTAGGTTCAAGGGAAAGGGAAGGAGAGCGAAACTCGTGCCAGTCGAGACGATCCAACAGACCGGGAGACGGGAGTAAGAGAGGAAGGGTGAATAGGAATTGCAGCCAATCCATCTTATTTTTATTTTCAGGACCGAATGTGCTAGAAAGCGGTGGAGCAGCCTCATCCGCGAGTGAGTGCGATAAGGGTGAAGGTCGATGGGTTGATATGGAAGAGGTGTTGGTTCCTGGATTAACTCTGACTGGCGTACAGCCTTTGGGATCGCGATTATGTCCTCGGTAGTCAGTGACCCTGCCGTGTCGTAATCTGACAGATCCTCATTTTGAGGCTTGGATGATCGTTTCGTCCTGCCGGAGAGCTCTGGGGGATGGTCCCAGTGAGGCTGCTCTTTTGACGGTTGGAAGAGGCTCCGCTCTTGAACAACGTTGTGGGAAACACCTTGAATAACACCATTGAAAGATTGAATCCGAACGATCGTGCTAGCTGGAAGGAGCTCGACCCAGCTGACTTCCTTCAAACGCCGCTTATCTGTAAATCTTGATAGTTCTCCATCGCTTTTAGAGTACTGACAGGCACGTTATTGTCGTCAAGGTGACAAACGCGGCAGGCGTGGAGCCCAAGCCTTACCCTCCCACCCTTTAGTTGCTTCATAAACAGAAGCGCATTCCTCAGGAGTGTAAGATCAGGTTGAAGACGCAGATGCATAGGTTTCATTTAGACTTGCTAACGCGTTTGCAATGTGCACGTCACTTGCACCAAGGCTGATAGCACTAATAACGCCTATCGCCCAAGGCTCCGACTTGATGTTCTACAAAGCCAATCATGCTATGGTATATGCAACTAAAAAGACAAAGGCGGAGGGTACGGTGGTACTGCATGTGCAGTGGTACAACTATGAAAAGAACGTTGATCCCGAAGATAAAGAGAAAAGCAAAAGGCAACCATGAACCTTTTAACGACAATTCATGATCAAATAGAGGATTATCAAAATGAGGGAGTGTGGGTTATATGAAATAAAGGTTTTTAACCCGGCGTGCATAACAGAGTTTCAAAACAAAAAAAATCCGGGGAAGGGCCAGAAAGGAAAAGAGTATGAAGATGGGCACGAACCGAAGTAAGCGAATGTTACAAGACCAATTCCAGCCAGGTTCGATTGATGGCGGACCCGGTGTCTTTTTTCTTTTTAGGGTCTCCAAGATCCCCCCGCGTGCGTGTATTGAGGTGGTGGGACCGATCCCTTCCTCATGCCTCGATCGCCACCCCCGCTCTGATTCTCGCCGTTGGACGGGAGACCAGACCCACCGGCCGATGGCTGAAGGACGCTCGCGTGACGATGATCATTGTTGCCTTCTACACGGATGACCCTCAAAGCAGCGGCGATCTCTGCGGCGGACAACCCACGTTCGAGGAGACCACGGACGAGCTCTTGCTGTGCTAGCTTCGTCTTTAGGGATTCCTTTGTTTGAGAATCGGAGGATGTGGACCTGGATGATGGGCGATGGACTGGCCCCACGCTTCCTGTGCTTGCTCCACTCCCAGTCGATGATAGGCTGGATGTGGAGTGGGAGGAATGATGGGAGGTTGGCGAGTACGATGGCTGAGGGGGTTGAAGCGGGATGTAGTTGGTGTTGCTAGGGCTCAGTGACACCTTCGAATCCGAGTGTGCATGCATGGGAATGGATCGAGCTGTCGCGGTCACGCTCGGTCCCGGTGGGGGGAGCCTAAACGAGTTGATCCGCGTCGCACTCGGCGGTAAAGGTTGATTCACGGACAAAGAAGAAGGACGATCTTCTGTGTCGTAACCGTAGTGCACTATCGAAGCGCCCGCCAGCGTCGAACTCGAACTCGAATAGGAGTGTGCGTGCTTGGATTTAGACGCGGCGAATGGGTTGAGGTCGTACAATGTCGCCGTGGTCATCCCGTACTCGTAATCATAAGATGACTTTTGGTCCTGGTGGTTGATTCCGTCGTCGAGTATTCCAGGACCGTCTTTTCTGATGTTGGTGCGACCCAATGCCCGGACTTGTTTTCTTAGACGAACCACGTATAAGACGACGATGAGGCCGGGGATGGCGAGAATTCCGGTTATGATTGATGCTACGACGGCTACGCTGGGACCTTTGGTAGTGGGGC